>JAQJVL010005231.1:0-37050 GCA_035578905.1 Stictocephala bisonia | reverse complement strand
GCTCCCCTTTTTAACGCTTTTTTCATTACTCCGTAAGCAAACAACGCCCTTTTAAAGATAGGTTCGATCTCCTGAAAAGCATAATATTTATGTTTTAGGTTTAATATTAGTCTCAACCATACATCTGTGTGTAAAGGGTGGCCCTAACCATGTTCCCAAACTTAAAATGTGGTTACTTGGGTCAAAACAAGAAAAAAAGTTTCCTATAAATATAGATCTTAAAATGTTGTGTTGTTCTTTGCGTATTTTAAAGAATGTTGTGTAATTTAAGAACCACTGAGGTTAAACGCTCAAAATTATTATAGAGAGTAATAATATTATGTATTTTATTAGGTAAGATTTATGTTACAATATGTTTAATTAAAAAAATGGCGATCCAAATATTTAAACTGACAGTTAATAAATGAAAGCTAACCCTTGCGCAACATTGACACGGCATCAAAACAATTCAAACATAAATCCAATGAGCACTTGTTCGTGAAAACATATGTATATATAACGGAGAAACACAACTGTAATCGTTGTAAGGTATGCTGCGCTTCAGCATACATCCAGTAACCGCAAATATGAGCGCTCCCGAGGGGTAGAGTCATGTAGTATAAAATTGCAAAATTATAAAATTATTACGAATATAGATACAAAATAAAAATACAAATATTTAAATATTTATTATCAGTATAGACAATATGAAACACCATTTATATATGTGAAGTACATTGGTATGGATGGATATAAAACTAGTGAACGCGGTCATTTTAGGTTATTTTAGTATCTTAGATTTTGTCCATTTTTCAACTTACGTAGTGATGTTTGTATGACCATATTTGGATATAAAGTGGTGTAGCATTTATTGTTATCTATCTTGGTTTTATAATGTGGGTTACTTTAGGACAGTTGTAATCTTTTCTTTTAAGTAGTAAATCTTCGTTGTTTTCAAAATATGTAATAAACAACAAAAATTGCTCCAACATTAAGGGGGCATAATTGGGGGCTATTCTCAATAGGTATTTATGTATATATGAAAACTACCTTCCATTAACAAGACACTCGCACTTTATTAAGGCACATTAAATTATTAGTTGAAACTAGAACCTTAAAAATCAGAAACGGAAAAAGACAAACTGATATTTGAAGTAGGCGCTATACAATGACCAAATAGCCTTCAACTGCTATTTGAAGTAGGCGCTATACACTGTACAAATATTCTTCAACTGCCATTTGAAGTAGGCGCTATACAGTGTCCAAATAGCCTTCAACTGCTATTTGAAGTAGGCTCTATACATTGTCCAAATAGCCTTCAACTGCTATTTGAAGTAGGCTCTATACAGTGTCCAAATAGCCTTCAACTGCTATTTGAAGTAGGCGCTATACAGTGTCCAAATAAACTTCAACTGTTATTTGAAGTAAGCGCTATACAGTGTCCAAATAGCCTTGAACTGCTATTTGAAGTAGGCTCTATACAGTGTCCAAATAAACTTCAACTGTTATTTGAAGTTAGCGCTATACAGTGTCCAAATAGCCCTCAACTGCTATTTGAAGTAGGCTCTATACATTGTCCAAATAGCCTTCAACTGCTATTTGAAGTAGGCTCTATACAGTGTCCAAATAGCCTTCAACTGCTATTTGAAGTAGGCTCTATACAGTGTCCACATAGCCTTCAACTGCTATTTGAAGTAGGCTCTATACAGTGTCCAAATAGCCTTGAACTGCTATTTGAAGTAGGCTCTATACATTGTCCAAATAAATTTCAACTGTTATTTGAAGTAAGCGCTATACAGTGTCCAAATAGCCTTGAAATGCTATTTGAAGTAGGCGCTATACAGTGTCCAAATAAACTTAAACTGTTATTTGAAGTTAGCGCTATACAGTGTCCAAATAGCCCTCAACTGCTATTTGAAGTAGGCTCTATACATTGTCCAAATAGCCTTCAACTGCTATTTGAAGTAGGCTCTATACAGTGTCCAAATAGCCTTGAACTGCTATTTGAAGTAGGCTCTATACAGTGTCCAAATAGCCTTCAACTGCTATTTGAAGTAGGCTCTATACAGTGTCCAAATAGCCTTGAACTGCTATTTGAAGTAGGCTCTATACAGTGTCCAAATAGCCCTCAGCTGCTATTTGAAGTAGGCTCTATACAATGTCCAAATAGCCTTCAACTGTTATTTGAAGTAAGCGCTATACAGTGTACAAATAACCTTCAACTGCTATTTGAAGTAGGCTCTATACAGTGTCCAAATAGCCTTCAACTGCTATTTGAAGTAGGCTCTATACATTGTACAAATAACCTTCTACTGCTATTTGAAGTAGGCTCTATACAGTGTCCAAATAGCCTTGAACTGCTATTTGAAGTAGGCGCTATACAGTGTCCAAATAAACTTCAACTGTTATTTGAAGTAAGCGCTATACAGTGTCCAAATAGCCCTCAACTGCTATTTGAAGTAGGCTCTATACATTGTCCAAATATTCTTCAACTGCCATTTGAAGTAGGCGCTATACAGTGTCCAAATAGCCTTGAACTGCTATTTGAAGTAGGCGCTATACAGTGTCCAAATAGCCTTCAACTGCTGTTTGAAGTAGGCTCTATACAGTGTCCAAATAGCCTTCAACTGCTATTTGAAGTAGGCTCTATACATTGTCCAAATAGCCTTCAACTGCTATTTGATGTAGGCTCTATACATTGTCCAAATAGCCTCCAACTGCCATTTGAAGTAGGCGCTATACAGTGTCCAAATAGCCTTGAACTGCTATTTGAAGTAGGCGCTATACAGTGTCCAAATAGCCTTCAACTGCCATTTGAAGTAGGCGCTATACAGTGTCCAAATAGCCTTCAACTGCTATTTGAAGTAGGCGCTATACAGTGTCCAAATAGCCTTCAACTGCCATTTGAAGTAGGCGCTATACAGTGTCCAAATAGCCCTCAACTGCTATTTGAAGTAGGCGCTATACAGTGTCCAAATAAACTTCAACTGTTATTTGAAGTAAGCGCTATACAGTGTCCAAATAGCCCTCAACTGCTGTTTGAAGTAGGCTCTATACAGTGTCCAAATAGCCTTCAACTGCTGTTTGAAGTAGGCACTATACAGTGTCCAAATAGCTCTCAGCTGCTATTTGAAGTAGGCTCTATACAATGTCCAAATAGCCTTCATTTGCTGTTTGAAGTAGGCACTATACAGTGTCCAAATAGCCCTCAACTGCTATTTGAGGTAGGCACTATACATTGTCCAAATAGCCTTCAACTGCTATTTGAAGTAGGCACTATACAGTGTCCAAATAACCTTCAACTGCTATTTGAAGTAGGCTCCATACAGTGAAGTAAATAGTCTTCAACTGCTGTTTGAAGAGGTACTATACAGTGTCCAAATAGCCCTCAACTGATATTTGAAGTAGGCGCTATACATTGTCCAAATAACCTTCAACTGCCAGAGTAGATTTTGAATTCCAAACATTGTGTATATCATTTTTGGAAAATTTGTAAGCTAAAAATACGCATTTTCTTAAAGTCAAACCTGCATTCTCAAATCTGCACCGTATTTACGAATAACTACTTGTTTAGAATTATTTTAAAAAGTATAAGCAACTATGAATACTAATTGAAAAGCACAGACCACAGCAGACATTTCCATAGTAATATTTAGTACCCCTAACTATGTACGATAATTGCTGCATCTATCATACATTGTGTGACCTAGATACATCTGGGGGGCAGACATATGCCAGCCTTGGTCCAACCTACCATCATCGTCAACCAATATATATGCTCTGGCCAGCCGTTAAACACACACATTGATAACGGAGAAATTGTACGTTGTCTGGTTGGCCCACATGCATACAGAGAGCCCACCCTTACCTTGATCGCGGTTACCGGGTCACGCAACACCAGGGTGGGATATTTTTGAATCTGAAACCTACATTTCACTTCAAGAAAAGAATATAGAATAAGAATAATAGAATAATAGAATAATTTATTTCCTGCAAAAACATACTACATATACAGTTTCAATTTAACATATATACAGGAATTTCTAACCATCGCTGCCAGTAAAGATGGTTAGTACATCAAAAATGTCTCTTTTACATCACTTTCTAGTGAGTCAGGCTCAATCAATGTTCATTTCATTCACACACGAGCGGCGCATCTGTGGCGATTGATATACTTAATATTTAACTGAACAACATGACGTAATATAAATAAATCTGAACAAATCTTAGTATTAGTAATAAATAACCACGATAAGCAATAATAACTATAAATAAATAACTACAACTACAATAAATAAATAACTACAATAAATAATAATAACTATAATAAATAACAATAACTAGCATTTATCAATATAACAAAAACATACAACTGAAATAACTTTTAAAAAACTATTGTAAAATATTTGTAAGGGTTTCAATATTCTCAAAAGTGAATAACCATTGTTTAATCCTTTTTGAAAAGTATTCACTAACATTATATTTCCTAAGATCAGTTGGTAACTGATTATATACTTTCGGTCTAACAAAGAGGAAACAGTTTTTAAAACAAGTTCTAACAATCTTTGGTTGTCTGACATTATTCAATGCATTCCCTCTAGTGTTGTAGTAGCTTTGAAAATTTTCTCTGTTACCACTTCGTATATAAAATTCTTTCAGGACTTTGTAAATAAAAAGATGCCTAAGCGGTAATATTTTTAATTGTTGGAAAAGTGGGAAGGAAGGATGGTGCTTATTTTTTTCAAGAATTATACGTACGAAATATTTCTGTGTTTTTACTATTGGTTCGAGGGTTGATTTGTTTGCACCTCCCCAGAATGTAATACCGTATTGCAGTCGAGAGTGGATAAGGGCAAAGTATAGTGATGTCATTAACTGTACATTACAAAATCGCTTGAGATAGTAAAACTTTCTTATATTGTAGCGCAATGTGCGGTTAAGTTGATCTATTTGTTTTTTCCAGTTCAATTTACCATCTAGTACTATTCCCAAATATTTTATATCATCTATACTTTCAATGTGTGGACAATCGCATCTGGTGTTTGTGCAATTTATTTTGTGATAAATTGGGTGTCTCTCAAAGTTGTGACTTCTAAAAGAAAAATTTATGTACTTTGTTTTATCAACATTAATTATCATTCCATTATTGCTACACCAGTTTCTCAGTAATCTTAAGTCTGTATTTATTCTATTCTGAATACGGTCCCATTCCGAGTCCATAATTAAAATTGCCAAGTCATCAGCAAACGCACTAAGTTTTCCCTCAAAAGGAATGCTCAGAAGATCATTTATAAAGATCAAGAAAAGGGTCGCAGCCAAAACAGATCCCTGAGGAACACCCTGCTCTATTTTCCTTGTGTTGCTTATTTCATTATTGATTTTGACTCGTTGCATTCGATTCCGTAAATAACTTACAAACCAGTCAAGAGCAAAGCCTCTGACCCCCGCATACTCCAGTTTTGTTAGTAGCACATCATGGTTTACGAGATCAAAAGCTTTGGAAAAGTCTACAAAGATACCAGTAGCCTTTAATTGATTATTCATAGCATTGTATATTCCTTTTGTAAATATATCAAGTGCATCCTCTGTACTCTTTCCGGTTGTTAATCCAAATTGAGCTACATCAAAGAAATTGTTATTATTTAAGAAGCTCAAAAGTCTAACCCTCATAACCTTCTCAAATATTTTGGAGAAAACCGAAAGAAGTGCAATTGGCCTGTAGTTATTTAATAGCTCATCCTGGCCCTTCTTAAAAACAGGAACAACAATTGAATTCTTTAAAATGCTTGGAAAAGTTCCTGTGCTGAAGCTCAAGTTAATTAAGAACACTAATGGATCTAGGATTTGCACAACAATATTCTTTATCAGTTCCACCGACAAATTGTCGAAGCCTGTGGATCTTTTATTCTTTAGTTGTTTAATGATAGTATATACTTCATGCCTGTCAGTAGGAGCAACAAACAATGAATTCGTGGCAGAATGTAAGTTAGCCATAAACTCATTGCTTTGTATTTTGTTATCAAGCGTGCTATGTATATTTATAAAAAAATCATTGAATTCATTGGCAATTATTTTGTTATCCTCTGTTAATGCTCCATCACTTTGTCTTATTCTTGTAATTGTTTTATTTTTACGTTCTCCAACAATAGTGTTTATAATTTTCCATTGTTCCTGGGTGTTACCAGAGTACTTTTCAAGTAAATCAGAAAAATATTTGCGCTTAGTGTTATCAATATCCTTACGTAGTCTGTCTCTGTAAGCGTCAAAGTAACTTTTCAAGGCTAGATCAAAAGGTCTCTTTCTAGTTCTATTGTATAGCTTTGTTCTAACTTTTATTCTGTTGATTATTGTTTGTGTCATCCATGGGTTTCTACTCTGTGCTTTGTATAGCTTTATATTTACAGTTTGTTGTGTTGTATTGTTGGCTATGGATTTTTGTAATGTACTGAGGAAGAGTTCAAAAGCTAAATCAACATCTGTGTATTCATTCAGATTCCATTGCACATTCTCCAATTCATGGACAAGATTATTGTAATCTGTTTTATATTTCGGTTTCATGGGTGGAACAATGTTGCCTGAAGTAAGTGCTGTTGTCGTATTAGTGATTGTTAAGACACTAACAAAAAAAATATTTATAACACGAACACGGAAAACGCTGAAATAGGTTTAAATTCCAAGGGTACGGTCCGTAACTAATGATCACACTTGAAGTTCCATTTAAGAAGTAAACAGCTACTCTGGTGGACAGTACGGTGATTTCTTTAAAACGTTTATTATTATTATTTGTTTTTGTACAGTTAATTTATGAAAACTGAATCGTTATTAAATAGCAATGTTAAATTAAAAAACTCAATATTAACTTAACGTTCACAACATTGGACTTTTAATAATCTTATAGTATTCGTTATAATTCGTTATAATAATCACGAATCGTAGAGTTGAAATAGAAAAACATGTTTTAGCTCACTGACAGTTAGAAGCTATCGTCCAGTGGCGCTTGCCAGTTTGGGAAACTGCCATTGGAAGCCTGCGATGTAAACGATCAATAGTCAATGTAAAACTATAAAGCAAAACAAGCCGACTAAGTTAAAACCTTTGCCTTTTAACAAACACTATAACAGAAAGTCATAGGATCCGTAGTAGTAAGCTTCTGATCTAAGTAGATTGGTTTTTAAGGTCCAGGACCGTTCAGTACGAACAACAGTGTGGGCGTTGTTCATTACTCTATTGGCTGTAAAAGTTTATTTTACTCACAAAAACACGAATCCAAAGAAATAATAAGAAAAATGTTTTCCTACTGTCGAAAAAATTAAATAGTATGCCTACGAAAAATTAAAGAGGTTATTATATTCCAACATGAGTGTATTATATTGTAATACGCTTTACATAGATAAAAAGTCACCTCCTGAGGACAATATGACAATTCTTATTACTCATTGACAAACGGCACCTTGAAAAACATTGTTTATTCACACATTCTGTAAAATATACAGCACATAATAAATTTAACTATATTCTTACAAGCCTACATGTTTTAATAAAGCACCCTTTATTCATTTTTATAATAAATCACTAACCGGTTTCGGCTCTTAGGACATCTTCAGAGTATAAAGTTATATAATATACAAGAAATTAACAGTTGAACAAAATGAAGATAAAACAGATATAAGTAACATATCATTAATCTAGTGTGTGGGTAAGTTTAATTTTACTTTTATTTATTATGTTTTTTTATTTCTCTTCTTTTTCATATATAGGATTTTTCATGTTGATTTGTGTATTTAATATGTTCTGTGGTTCATTGTAATTGTTTATATATAGGCCCTATGTGTAAATTTTTGTTGGAATTTAAATTTTTTTATTTCTTTTCAAATTCTAAAGTTGTAACATTTTTGTTGATATTTTAGTAACTAACTGTGATTTGGCTGGAGAGTATGTTCAGCAAAGTTTTATTTAATTGACGTTGAGTTGTTGTTTCTTATGGCTTGTATGTGCTCTTTGTAAAGTGAACGTGAATTAAATGTCCTTCCGGTTTGTCCTTTGTAGAAAGAATTACATTCTGAGCATTTTACTTAATATATTCCAAATTTTTCATATTTATTATTTGTATTTTCTTTATTAGATAGTTTTTTAACTAAATAAAAACCGTTTTTCTTCGTTTTATAACTGAGTGAATAATTGCTGTGTTGAAAAGTTTTTCTAATAGCTTATTCGTTTTGTATTATAAGGAGCGCTAATAAATGTTTTCTTATCTTTTTGTTTAGTTTTATTATTTTTGCTTACTTTCATTCTTTTCATAATTTTGTCAACAATTGTTGAGTTGTAACATTTATCGAAGCTAAGTATTTTATTATTTCTTTTTCTTCTTCATAGTCAGATTTTTTCATTGGGATGTTTAACATTCTGTTTATCATTGATCTGATACTACCTAATTTGTACTTCCATAGGTGGTTAGAATTATATGGAATCAGTAGATCACTTTGAGTTGATTTGTTTTAAATTTTGAAAGAGTGTATATTTCCAATATTTGCGTTTGTTAGATCCAAATAGTTTATTTATTTTGATTGGGTTTCTTTTGTCTGACTATAAAGGAAAAAAAGCAACAATAAAATCCTAAGCTTCGATAAAAGTTACGACACAACAATTGTTGACAAAATTATAAAAAGAATAAAAGTAAACAAAAATAAGAAAACTAAACAAAAAGATAAGAAAACATTTATTAGCGCTCCTTATAATACAAAACGAATAAGGCTATTAGAAAAACTATTCAACACAACGCTTTTCATATAGTTAAAAAACTATCTAATAAAGAAAATACAAATAATAAATATGAAAAATCTGGAATATATAAAGTAAAATGCTCAGAATGTAATTCTTTCTACATAGGACAAACCAACAGGACATTTAATTCACGTTCAAGTTACAAAGAACACAAACAAGCCATGAGAAACAAAAACTCTACATAAATTAAGTCAAACTTTGCTGAACATACTCTCCAGTCAAATCACAGTTACCAAAATACCAACGAAAATGTTACAATTTTAGAATTTGAAAAGAAAGAAGATAAAATTAATTCTAATGAAAATTTACACATATACACAAACAATTACAATGAACCACAGAATATATTAAATACACAAATCAACATGAAAAAGCCTATAAATGAAAAAATAGAAAATATTTAAAAAAACATAATAATCAAAATTAAAATTCAACTTACCCACATAATAAATTAATCATATATTATTTATATCTGTTTTAACTTTATTTTTATAATTGTTCATTTCTTACAGGTTATATAATTGTATTCTCTGAAGATATTATAAAAATGAAGAAAGGGTGCTTTATTAAAGCTATTGCTCAATTTATTATATCAGTAGCCTAACTTGTGAACTAATTTATAAATATACAGCTCATATTTAAGTTAGGGTTGTCCATGTCCGTATTTTGTACGGACTGTTTGTATTTTACATTCAATGTCCGTGTCCGTACCGTACACAGGAAAATTCGGGTAATGTCCGTATTTTTCGTTCTATTAATATTACAAGTATTTATTTTAAATATATAATATTGTTAAAATTACAAACATGTATTACTATTTTTGTTATAGATTTTTATAAATCACCAATAAAAAACACTTTTTTACAAGGCCTTTTGCCAGCAATGCCATAATCAGACAACACAAATTTATTGTTATTATTATTATTTTTTTTTGCTAACGTTGCTGGTGAAAGGCCTTGTAAAAAAGTGATTTTTATAACGCCGATTGTGTCATTGGCAGTAAGCTAGGGGGTCTGCTTTAAAAAATTCCCCGTCGTAAGTTGACCGAACCCGAAAATGTACTTTACCAGGCAGTAGGCAAGGGGGCCTGCCTAAAATAAAACTCCCCAACATTTAGCCATTGTAAATACTAGGCAGTAGGCAAGGGGGCCTGCCTAAAATAAAACTTCCCAACATTTTAGCTATTGTAAATACTAGGCAGTAGGCAAGGGGGCCTGCCTAAAATAAAACTCCCCAACATTTTAGCTATTGTAAATATGGTCTCTACGTTTGCCGGCCTCCCCGTGGCGAGACTGGATATTCCATTCATTCACTGAACGAATGGTTAACTAACAGGCAAACACACATACTATTAATAGTTAAATTAACCTTTCAAACAATACTTTTTCAGGAGTTAACTATTTTTTAAATGGGTCTCTACGTTCGCCGGCCTTCCCATAGCGAGACTGGATGGACCATGCTTCAGTTGATCGAATGGTTAACTAACAGGCAACTGAAATCAATTAATAACTTTAGTTTTTTAACAGCTTACTTTTAAAATTACTTTTTCCGAATGTTTTTTTTTTTTATTAATAATGCACTATCACTTTTTTATACTATCACTTTTTCCGTATAAAAACCATGATTTTTTTAAATACATTTTGTATACAATGTATAGAAACCATGATTTTTAAAAATAAACATTTGTCCTGTTAAATAAATAACATTTTAACGGAAAATATTATCAGCAGTGAACTTTTTATATTCAAAGAATTGGCCTGAGCCCCAAGGGGGTTTGGGGGCGAAGCCCCCAACGAGCAAAGCGAGTGCCTCACATACTACGCTCTGTTATTATAACACCATACACCTCCCTCCCCTTAGAAACAAAAAGTTTGTCAACTTTTGAAATTGGCCGAAAATAAGTGTGAACATTTTGAAAGAGTGTTGGAATTTGCTCTTTCTCTACTCAGTTCTTAAGCACCAGTTGAACGAGTTTAATTCTAATGAAAAATGTCTGGACACCCAATCGAATTAGACTGTCAGTGGAGAAGGGATTAACCTTATTCTGAGCAATGTCTGGACACCCAATCGAATTAGACTGTCAGTGGAGAAGGGATTAACCTTGTTCTGAGCAATGTCTGGACACCCAATCGAATTAGACTGTCAGTGGAGAAGGTATTAACCTTGTTCTGAGCAATGTCTGGACACCCAATCGAATTAGACTGTCAGTGGAGAAGGGATTAACATTGTTCTGAGTAATGTCTGGACACCTAATCAAATTAGACTGTCAGTGGAGAAGGGATTAACCTTGTTCTGAGCAATGTCTGGACACCCAATCGAATTAGACTGTCAGTGGAGAAGGGATTAACCTTGTTCTGAGCAATGTCTGGACACCCAATCGAATTAGACTGTCAGTGGAGAAGGGATTAACCTTGTTCTGAGCAATGTCTGGACACCCAATCGAATTAGACTGTCAGTGGAGAAGGGATTAACCTTGTTCTGAGCATAAAAGTTAACAGTGACATGTCACGCATCACTTTGATAATTAATGTCTTCAGATAAATATTACTGGTTTCAGCCTTCAGTCAGTATAACAGTGCAACTAGCACAAGAGATGCCTGAACAATTATTACAATTTATTAAATTCTGCCGAGTTAACTTAAATTTAATGAATTAGGCCTACTTTTATAAAGAAAACAAAAACTCTCCGTAAATATTGTATTATTCTGTAATCTTAAATTAAAATATAGTTGTAATATTCACTACATCACTAAGTCGTTAATTATTTTCACCCGAATCGCATTTAGTAAAATTCGTAAAAGACACTTTTCAAAATAACCCCCCCCCTCCCACCAGATCCCCTAAAGTATATCCGGTGTCCGTATTTTACTGCGAACACGTATGGCAACCCTAAAGTTGAAGACGGGGCGAGTATTTAGTGAAGTGTAATGATACACTGTTTGACTTCATGGTTAAATAACGGAAGTGTGAGGAAACCCGCATCAGTAATATAAACTTGTCAAGTGTTTTGTTATTTAGTGAAGTGTAATGATACACTGTTTGACTTCATGGTTAAATAACGGAAGTGTGAGGAAACCCGCATCAGTAATATAAACTTGTCAAGTGTTTTGTTATTTAGTGAAGTGTAATGATACACTGTTTGACTTCATGGTTAAATAACGGAAGTGTGAGGAAACCTGCATCAGTAATATAAACATGTCAAGTGTTTTGTTATTTAGTGAAGTGTAATGATACACTGTTTGACTTCATGGTTAAATAACGGAAGTGTGAGGAAACCCGCATCAGTAATATAAACTTGTCAAGTGTTTTGTTATTTAGTGAAGTGTAATGATAAACTGTTTGACTTCATGGTTAAATAACGGAAGTGTGAGGAAACCTGCATCAGTAATATAAACTTGTCAAGTGTTTTGTTATTTAGTGAAGTGTAATGATACACTGTTTGACTTCATGGTTAAATAACGGAAGTGTGAGGAAACCCGCATCAGTAATATAAACTTGTCAAGTGTTTTGTTATTTAGTGAAGTGTAATGATACACTGTTTGACTTCATGGTTAAATAACGGAAGTGTGAGGAAACCCGCATCAGTAATATAAACTTGTCAAGTGTTTTGTTATTTAGTGAAGTGTAATGATACACTGTTTGACTTCATGGTTAAATAACGGAAGTGTGAGGAAACCCGCATCAGTAATATAAACTTGTCAAGTGTTTTGTTATTCGTTATCTAAAAACTTCATTTTAAGTTTGACTAACAAGTGAAACTCCGCATTTGTTTAGTGTAATATAAGTAAAACGGTAAACCATGTAGTATGACGGTAAACCACGTTCATCATCCTCAGACCTAACATTCACAAAAGAAATTAACTAAACTAATACAGAGAGCGAATCAAATTTGCTATTGGTGAAAAATTTATAAAGTGTAGCCTTCTCTAACAATCCCTATACTCAGTTCAGGTGATGTTACCTTGTGTTTAATACATAGTTTAAAAACCAACAAACTGTAATTGTAGGATTCAAGACAAAACAATACTTTCAATTAGTCGCTAAACTAGTTATGATTAAGATGCTGAAAATAGAAGAAATGTTTGACATCTATAATGTAAATACAGTATGGACAATCAAATTATGTGCTTATTTGAATATAAGATTATTCGCAACTGTATGGTTTCAAATAAACATAAACATGACGTATCGCTTTGGTTATGGGAAGTATTAATTGATATAGATTTCAAGTTCACAAAATGGTGATGACTTAATGATAGAGTCAAACTCAGTTTATAAATATATAGTTATTTAAGGCATTTTGACGTGTTATGATTTTACTCGCTTTTAGATTTCTAGTTTCTTTATTAGATTAAATTTAAAATTATAGTTGTATTTGTACATGAGCTAACAACACAATGTGTGGTTTTTGAATACTCTTCAGTTGGGCGTCCCTAACAATGTAACAATCCTAAACAATGCAACGCCAAAAATAACTTTCAAACAAGCTGTTTCACAATCCATTAAAGTTGATTAAGTGATATGAACACTACTGTACTATGTTCACAAGAAACTATCGAAAAAGTAGGATTTGAATACTAATGAAAGTGCTCTTGGATCGTGCGGCGTTTTTCCCGCTCGATACAGTGAGTTGAGCTATTAGTCTGGCGCTGATTATGATATCTAAAGACTTGCATCTCTAAAAGGTTTCAAAGCAGTCATGACTTTCGAATTACGGAAAGTGGAAAGTTTTCACTTGATAAGCCTTATGCAATTCAAACCACGTGATTAGTGCCAATATCAAGGAGGACGTGTTCTTCCAGGAATTATGAAGATATACTTGATGGTTGGGAAGGGGTCTCAGTTGGCCTCCTATAGCAACACTTAAAACTATTATCTTTTGAAAATCAACAAACAATAGTATAGATTGAGAAGATAGTGATTTGTTCTCAATTAACTGCCGAATTGTTCTCAATTTATAGTCCGAATAAAATAACTTAGGTACCGGCGGATCGGCCTCGCGGCATTAGTCAGAAATGACAAAACTCTGTTTTGATTTGCTGTTAAACTTAAAATAAGTAAGCAATAACTTTCCAACTAATTGTATAATGTCCATCATGTCACATCCTTTAAGAAAGATTATTCTGGATATTTAGCTTAAAGTAATTTGCTTTTTGTTGTGATATTTGTGTTAAAGAACACGTTTTTATGAGTGACATTGCGCGTGAGTTGTCTTTAACCTGTCACTGTATCGAGGATGATAATAATAATAAAATAATGTATTTTGAATGGATGCCAGTTTTATTAATTAATTGTGATTAGTTTGGTATAAGATTCATTTAATAATTCAAACAAGTTTAAGAGAAATTGTTTTTCTTTTTTTTTAACTATTGAAAACTACAAATACTAGTAACAAATAAAAACAAGTAAAGTGATAAGTGATCTTCCGACTACAAACAACTACCAGTAGTAGCCATTTATATTCCAGCTACAACCGACTATTTTTTCTGAGCTAGATTACAAAATATGGAGTGGAGAACATACTGTGTCACGTCAATAACAGTGACTGTATTTGTTAGTTTGAATGTCTTAAATAGCTGATCTAGAGTGGAGCACATACTGTGTCACATCAATAACAGTGACTGTATTTGTCAGTTTGAATGTCTTAAATAGTTGATCTAGAGTGAGCACATACTGTGTCACATCAATAACAGTGACTGTATTTGTTAGTTTGAATGTCTTAAATAGCTGATCTAGAGTGGAGCACATACTGTGTCACATCAATAACAGTGACTGTATTTGTTAGTTTGAATGTCTTAAATAGCTGATCTAGAGTGGAGCACATACTGTGTCACGTCAATGACAGTGACTGTATTTGTTAGTTTTAATGTCTTAAAGAGCTGATCTAGATTGGAGCACATACTGTGTCACGTCAATGACAGTGACTGTATTTGTTAGTTTGAATGTCTTAAGTAGCTGATCTAGAGTGAAGCACATACTGTGTCACGTCAATGACAGTGACTGTATTTGTTAGTTTTAATGTCTTAAAGAGCTGATCTATATTGGAGCACATACTGTGTCACGTCAATGACAGTGACTGTATTTGTTAGTTTTAATGTCTTAAAGAGCTGATCTAGATTGGAGCACATACTGTGTCACGTCAATGACAGTGACTGTATTTGTTAGTTTGAATGTCTTAAATAGCTGATCTAGAGTGGAGCACATACTGTGTCACGTCAATGACAGTAACTGTATTTGTTAGTTTTAATGTCTTAAATAGCTGATCTAGAGTGGAGCACATACTGTGTCACGTCAATGACAGTGACTGTATTTGTTAGATTGAATGTCTTAAATATCTTATCTAGAGTGGAGCACATACTGTGTCACATCAATAACAGTGACTGTATTTGTTAGTTTGAATGTCTTAAATAGCTGATCTAGAGTGGAGCACATACTGTGTCACATCAATAACAGTGATTGTATTTGTTAGTTTGAATGTCTTAAGTAGCTGATCTAGAGTGAAGCACATACTGTGTCACGTCAATGACAGTGACTGTATTTGTTAGTTTGAATGTATTAAATTGCTGATCTAGAGTGGAGCATATTGTGTGTACATCAAAGGCAGTGACTGTATTCGTTAGGATTAATGTCTTAAATAGCTGATCTAGAGTGGAGTATATTCTGTGTACATCAATTGCAGTGACTATTCGTTAGGATGAAAGTCTTAAAAAGCTGATCTAGAGTGGAGCACATATTGTGTAAATCAATGACATCACCTGCTTTTGTAATACAATATACGAGTTGTATATTTATTTTAAATAAATTTAAGGGGGAATTTGATACTTCCATATTTATTATTACTGTCTATGGTTTAGAATTTAGCCATTATTCAATTGAGCAGAGACAATGATTGTTTATAAACTAAATATCCCTAAACTTGGGGGGGAAACATCAGCTGATCGCAGTATCACACCCACTGGTCAGGCCAACGTACTACAGAAGAAACCACATTCACTCCCTCCAGATATATAAACTAACTATCCCTGAACTTGGGTGGGGAAACATCAGCTGATCGCAGTATCACACCCACTGGTCAGGCCAACGTACTACAGAAGAAACCACATTCACTCCCTCCAGATATATAAACTAACTATCCCTGAACTTGGGTGGGGAAACATCAGCTGATCGCAGTATCACACCCACTGGTCAGGCCAACGTACTACAGAAGAAACCACATTCACTCCCTCCAGATATATAAACTAACTATCCCTAAACTTGGGTGGGGAAACATCAGCTGATCGCAGTATCACACCCACTGGTCAGGCCAACGTACTACAGAAGAAACCACATTCACTCCCTCCAGATATATAAACTAACTATCCCTGAACTTGGGTGGGGAAACATCAGCTGATCGCAGTATCACACCCACTGGTCAGGCCGACGTACTACAGAAGAAACCACATTCACTCCCTCCAGATATATAAACTAACTATCCCTAAACTTGGTGGGGAAACATCAGCTGATCGCAGTATCACACCCACTGGTCAGGCCAACGTACCACAGAAGAAACCACATTCACTCCCTCCAGATATATAAACTAACTATCCCTGAACTTGGGTGGGGAAACATCAGCTGATCGCAGTATCACACCCACTGGTCAGGCCAACGTACTACAGAAGAAACCACATTCACTCCCTCCAGATATATAAACTAACTATCCCTGAACTTGGGTGGGGAAACATCAGCTGATCGCAGTATCACACCCACTGGTCAGGCCAACGTACTACAGAAGAAACCACATTCACTCCCTCCAGATATATAAACTAACTATCCCTGAACTTGGGTGGGGAAACATCAGCTGATCGCAGTATCACACCCACTGGTCAGGCCAACGTACTACAGAAGAAACCACATTCACTCCCTCCAGATATATAAACTAACTATCCCTAAACTTGGGTGGGGAAACATCAGCTGATCGCAGTATCACACCCACTGGTCAGGCCAACGTACTACAGAAGAAACCACGTTCACTCCCTCCAGATATATAAACTAACTATCCCTAAACTTGGGTGGGGAAACATCAGCTGATCGCAGTATCACACCCACTGGTCAGGCCAACGTACTACAGAAGAAACCACATTCACTCCCTCCAGATATATAACTTGGGTGGGGAAACATCAGCTGATCGCAGTATCACACCCACTGGTCAGGCCAACGTACTACAGAAGAAACCACATTCACTCCCTCCAGATATATAAACTAACTATCCCTAAACTTGGGTGGGGAAACATCAGCTGATCGCAGTATCACACCCACTGGTCAGGCCAACGTACTACAGAAGAAACCACATTCACTCCCTCCAGATATATAAACTAACTATCCCTAAACTTGGGTGGGGAAACATCAGCTGATCGCAGTATCACACCCACTGGTCAGGCCAACGTACTACAGAAGAAACCACATTCACTCCCTCCAGATATATAAACTAACTATCCCTGAACTTGGGTGGGGAAACATCAGCTGATCGCAGTATCACACCCACTGGTCAGGCCAACGTACTACAGAAGAAACCACATTCACTCCCTCCAGATATATAAACTAACTATCCCTAAACTTGGGTGGGGAAACATCAGCTGATCGCAGTATCACACCCACTGGTCAGGCCAACGTACTACAGAAGAAACCACATTCACTCCCTCCAGATATATAAACTAACTATCCCTAAACTTGGGTGGGGAAACATCAGCTGATCGCAGTATCACACCCACTGGTCAGGCCAACGTACTACAGAAGAAACCACATTCACTCCCTCCAGATATATAAACTAACTATCCCTGAACTTGGGTGGGGAAACATCAGCTGATCGCAGTATCACACCCACTGGTCAGGCCAACGTACTACAGAAGAAACCACATTCACTCCCTCCAGATATATAAACTAACTATCCCTAAACTTGGTGGGGAAACATCAGCTGATCGCAGTATCACACCCACTGGTCAGGCCAACGTACTACAGAAGAAACCACATTCACTCCCTCCAGATATATAAACTAACTATCCCTAAACTTGGGTGGGGAAACATCAGCTGATCGCAGTATCACACCCACTGGTCAGGCCAACGTACTACAGAAGAAACCACATTCACTCCCTCCAGATATATAACTTAAAAATAAATTGTTAGTTTCACAATTTACTTGGCACCGTTTCGGTTGACTGCTAACTGTGATGCCAATCCAAAGTGCTTGGGTTTGTGGAATGTTATCACACTTCCAATTACATTATGTAACGGTCAACTGTTGTTGCAACTTAATAGCTGTAAAAGGACGTCCATTTTCCTCAGGACGAGTTAAAAAGCTAACCCTATGTGGACAGTACAATTAATTTTTTATGTGTTTTTTGCAATAATTTCAATAGAAACTAATGTTTTATTTTCTACGGTTGTATGTTTTTTCCAGTAGAATAGCGGATTGCTAAAGAAGAACTTACAGATTTGCAAATTATTTGACACGTAACTTTAAGTCTATTGCGAATTCATCTTATACCTAATTGCACTCTTAAGATTTGTGATGCAAATTTCATCCAATTTTTATCACATATTTAGGATTAATGTCATTTAACGTTAAATTCTAGTTCAAACTTACAAATTAGGCTCAAGTCTAACATTTTTTATCCAGATTTAAAAATGAACTGACCTTGTTTCAGGAAGATTATTTCAAAATGAATTTTTATTTCATTCCAAGTCACACAATTCCTTTAGGTAATTAGGTAAGTAATTTGTTCTAAAGGAGTGTATTCTTGAGGAAAATGTTCTTTCCGATACTGATGATTTTCTCAAAGCTTTCAAGCAACTTTTATAAACTAAATGTAGTATGAAATTGCCCTTAAAGTCTAATCTAAATAAGACCTAGTTCTGAATGCATTTAATACAACTTCAAACAAAATCTTAACTTTTTCAAAACAACCACTGGTAATTTGAAACATCCTTAAATATGTTTTTACTTACTCCATGCCATTGCTAAATAGCAACAAATTTGCCTAAAGCCAAACATTTTCTAGATGAAGCAATTTATATTAATGTGTTAATAGGAACTATTAAATATTAAATTTCCCTCAATATTTCCCTTCAGCTTGATGATATCTGGACTTCTAAATTTTCTTTAATATCTAAATTGGCTTCATTTCATCGATGTCATAGAGCCATCTCACGTGCAGACTCTTCTCTCCCATTTCACTAAAATCGTGGTTCCAGTACGACATCTAATAAACGATAGTTGTGACAATCTCTGTTTGTTATAAGGGCTGTTACAACTCGTAAACAATATTTTGAAATCATCTCTCGATTTATTTATTTTATATCACTTGGAAATATACCTACTTAAAACTATTTCTTTACGCTGTTATCAACATCACATTTAGTCTGTTATCATTAGAAAAACATGCTAATTTTAACCATACTTTAAGTATGAAAGAACCACAACAAAACGAACTCTATAAGGGCATGCCAGAGACAGACCATTTGACCAGACGGAAAATATTCACTACTAGGCTGAAACAGATAAACACACTAATGAGACAACGAATCTCTCGTCAGAAGACAAAATGTATTCCATTGGTACATTAAAGTTCAAGCAGAATATAACTAAAAATAAGTTAAGAGTAAGGAACGATTCTTAAAAAATACGAGGTCGTGGTTTGTTGGTTCGGGAAAGAGTCCAGTTTTCAAGAATTTCCAATACCAACAAATATTTCGTCTGTTGTATTTGAGCCAGCACTTGCCTAATAATATGTAAGTTTTTAGTAATGCTCGTTTGTGAGAGTAGGATATACATATGGTAGAAACAAAATTAATAATTCGGGAAGTAAAACAACTTGGTGATTTTACTGATAAATCTTGATTATTTGATAATAATCCCAGAGAAAAAAGAAACACAGGTCGACTGTTTATGGCCACAGCGAACGGCTCGGTGGTAGTTAACACTAACGTAAATATTTATAAATTTGTTGTAATAATTACTATGTTTATCCTTCAGGATTTAGAGGAGAACAAAGGGAGGGACTAACAAGGTGCTGGCCTTGCCATCCGCACGGAGAACTACATATTCGACACCCTAAGTTTCCCATTCAGCACACATTCGTGGCCTAGGGCCCACTGATGGGTTGCCTCTGTGACGTGTTACTTGGACACACAACCCTTCTCTCTTCCGATGCCATAACTCACGGCTACTACGACCTTCGTGACCTTTACGTCTAGGCGGACTGTAACATTATCACCATCTTCATAACCGTCCTCCACTCCGATGACCTTTGTCGCTTCTTGTCGGTTATAGAGGTAGTTTCCCGGCGTGTCGGACGTTGTTTTGCTCGTTTATCAGACCGTTGGTTGCTTTACAATCCCCTTCAGTTGCAAGCTATTATTATTCTCTTTAAAATAAGACCATTGTTCTCTTTTCCAAGGCGAATATTGAATTTGCATGTACATTGGTTAGGATATCGATTTAGTCGATTTATTGTCCAGTAATCTTCTGTGATCCAGCTGAATATCGACCAACTCGTAAAAAAGGCGTGTTCTCACATCCCCTAAAGACTTATATTGTTTACGTCAATATTTATTAGAAGGATATATATCGTATGGCATTCATAGGCCAGCTACTAAACTAATGAGGAATTAAAATTAGATTAATGAAAAATATTCCAATAAAATCTACAGTACAAAGTTCTTGTGTCTTATAATAGTGTCTTGTATAGTGTTTAATTATTCATCTCACGTCCAGGTTTTGTAAAGACTTGCTTCTCTAATTGAATGAAGTCCAGTCATCCCCCTGAAAAGAACGCAATGGGCCCTCATTGACTTTGTGTTCAATAGTTTGAACATAATAGACTAGCTAAACGTGTAGGCCTCATGATAATCTAGTTGCATAAAAAGAAAAAAAATGATAAACTATATCATCCAAAATTACATTGAATGGTAAGTTCCTATACAAGAGTTTTATTGCTATTTATTGTTTATTATTACTACGGTCCCCTGTCTCCACAGTGAAAAGACACAGATTGATTAGTTACGTCGTTCCACTCCCCCTACACATAGGTATCAATGATTACGTTATTTTATTGCCTCTTCACGTTGATACAGAATAAGAATAAGAATATATTTATTTTCTCGAAATATATACATAAAATACATATAATTACATTTAAACATAAAAAGGTTTCTTCTTATTTCTCTGTTAACAAAATAAAACTTATACTACTAGAACAAAACCTTTCATAAATTTCAAGAAAATACTAGGACCTCCTAAGGCAATGCCTGTTTAAGAGGTTCCTTCTTTTCAAATAAATCTTAATATGCGCATGAGCAAATAATATTAATTTAAAATAAATACATGCAACGACGTTCAGCACATTCAATAATCTCGGACATGAGCTCACATTAAAAGCATGTAGAAGATTCGACTGAGTGGTCTGATACATATATAAAACAGTAGTAAAAAATAAATAGCCTGCGAGCAGCGCATGTGCGACTGAATGTTGTCCTCCTCCACGCACTGTCATATGTTCTTAGTACAGTCACTGCTAGAAGTATGGATCTGTCATAACAACAATAATCTCACTTGCCACAGTGTTTACATAGAATCTGCTATTGTGATGTTTAATCAATGAAGTACTTAAACGTTTAAATAGGTATAAATATTTGTTTAAACGCTATAGTATATCAGTTTCACCAACCTTAGTTAAGGTGGTTCGGCCGGCATTAGGGACAACTTTATTCCGCTCGCAGCGCTGGCTGTACGTCTGACCGCGAGGTACTCACACACAGACACTCGACCCCGACCCCTCCCCTGGAGTATAATTGTAGGAAGTCGTTGAAGCGTCCTGCGGGTGCGGGTGCTGTGTCTCGCTGTCAGTGTGCCTACCTAATGGATTGTAATATAACGCGCGGGTAAAAGTACAACCAAAAGTTGAGTATATAAAGTTAATCAATTTTGCACATTGTGTGATATCAAAAAGCATGAGATTCCAAACACGACATTGCATTTCTCGTCGTAATAAAATTAAAACAAACATATAACATTAATTATTTAATATCAAATTTGATAATTTGCAATAAAATAATTTAATTTAAAATAACTGATGAGCAAGACCAGTCCTGTGAGGGCCTTTTTTAAGATTTGGAAATAATCGGGAAAATAGTTTCATAATTTTGCATGTACCAAGAAAGCCCAAATTCGTATCTTTTAGGTAATGTATTTATAACTATAAACATCATTTTAATTAAAGAATTACTTGCGAGGCGTTTAATAGCTGATATAAAGTAATTTAAAATGAAAAAATCGAACATTTTTTGACCAAACAGCTTTAATATGTTCTAATCATAGTTAAAATATTTTATCAACATTGATTTAATATGTTTTGTATGTAACTGTACCTTGCAGCCCACTGCCACTGGAGGGGAACTGTGGTGGGAGAAGTAAACATTCTCTCTCCTCTACGCGCCATTTACATTGCGTGGATGACTACATACTTTACTGTACGCGTAGTCATAGTACTGAGCTAAAGTACAACTGATATAGTGAATAGATATTTATTTCATTTTCATGTCAACAATAGTAATAAGGTTGAATAATAGGCTAAAACGCCACAAAACAAACACTCATGAAAAATATGTAAAATGTACATAATATATGTATTATTTTAATTAATATGTGATTAATTGATTAATTTAATTAATAAACAAATGAACAGCTGATAACCACCGGCTGTTCATTTGTCATTGGGCTATTAATTAATGACACTTTCTAAGGAGTAGTCGGCCTTAGTTTGTAACAATGACTACATTCGCTCATCTACACTCATCACACTCATTCGAAGTCCATATTCGCCCATATCTTGATGATCGGCGTCTTAAGAATAAATATAAATAAAAAAAACTAATTATTATAATTGTTTGATGTAGTTTAGTATTTTAGTTATAGTTGATTACTTTTATTAATTTTCAGTACGTGTCAAACCGTAGTAATATATAATTATTGTCTAAAGTAACGCTACATTGACCGGCAGATTAAGGTGTCAATACATTACTGGACTATAATTGGAATATAACTTTTAGTTTTAAAGAAAATTTACGTTTTAAAACTCTGGCCACGTTACTAGAACCATGGTCAGTGATATTTCCTGTTTCTCTTGTGCATTGTAAATAGCATTTAGTAGGAAATAAATTTCATTATTTAAGTTTATAAGCTTTTATTTACTTAAATTTGGAATCAGCACTAGTTTAAACAATCTCCGTAGATAATTTTCTCTGTAACTTACGGGACAGTCTATCTTAAATATTCTAAATAAATGAAAAATATGGGAAGTGACATGGACAACAATTGGGTTCCCCATTAATTTATGTTAACCTGTGAATGAACGTGAAAATGTTTCGCTTTGTATTTTCCCAAGTTAATGGGTAAATTAAATTGTTAGTTGAGACTAATAATATTTTTAGATGTCTTGTAACAAGTTTTAAAAACAATTCTATTGATAGCTTTAGGGAAAATAAGGAATTTCAACGTGGTTTATAGAGAAATTTTTGAAAATGCCATTCTTAGGTCACTCGTACATATTTGTAATAATCATTTTGGGGTTTTCTGAAGCGTCTTAACTTTCATTGTCACTCTTAGAATGACTGTGGTACAGATTACGTGTGGCCTCCACGTCCGTCTTACCGGAGTCAGTCGCTAGATGGCCGTCTCCCAAACTGACAAGTCAGCCCTATAGTCGCAATCAGCGGGCCAAAACATGTTTTTCTATTTCAACACTATGTTTCGTATTTATTATTATAAAGAGTAATAGTGAATACCACATAATTATTAAAGACCCATTAAAGTGGACCATAAGTTAATATATTTTTTTTTTAATTGAAACATTAAGAATGATATTTAACGTTTCACGTATTTAACTGTGAAATAGATATAAAAATATTCATTTTTGTACAAAAACGAGCTTATGGTCCACTATCAAATGATACATCAAGTGTTACGATATGATTATTATGCGGTCCTGAATCGTTGAAATAGAAACCCTTGTTTTTGATGTTATTCGTGGAAGGAAACTGGTCCCTTAAGGTGAGTGATATTTCACTTATTTGTAAAGTGAAGTCAAAAGTAATAGAACAAAAGTTCTGGTACTTATTCGTAAAGAAAAATATTTCATGAACGTACTACATTGAAGCTTTATAAAATGAATGAACACATTGGAATACAGGCCAAACGTATCTCCAAGCTGAGTGTCAAGCGTGAAGCAAGTCTGTCTGTACTTGGCATAGCCCTGGACTTTGATTGAAACGGTCGTTTAGAGGCCATGCAAACACGCCTTACGTCATCTGAAGAACTAAGTTGTCATACAGAGTGGAGGTCAAAGTGCGTAGGTCTACAGCTGTCTCCGACTTCCTTCCTGAGTTCCGGGAGACCTTGTTAAATATTGTACATTTTCATTAATCAGTAGCTATATACAATTTTGTACATACTGTATATTTGGAAAATATATACTGAGTTTGGTGTTTCTGTGATTCATTAATAATATATACTGAGTTTGGTGTTTCTGTGATTCATTAATAATCTGCGGCTACATATTAAGGAATTTGGTTTAAAATAAAAGCCTAACAATATTATATTCCATAGCTCAAATACATCATTATGCATTGAATAAAAAATCACAGAAACACACTTCTCCAGGAAGTATTAATGAAGTCACTTGTAACTCTTCTATTTCTGTCAAGGGAAGTATGTACACGTCTGATCAGTACTCATCAGTTACCATTTACGGGTCCCACAGCATGACAGTCACTCTTGCCAACCGCCACAACAAAAAAGTCCCGTAGAGTAATTATCACCTATTGTATGTAAATGGAGTGTATTAATATAACTCTATGCGCTGTTTTCCACATCCTCTTTGGGAGAAATGAGGGGGCAGTTCACGGCCTTGGCAATCTTGGCACGTTTCCTTTCGTTTCCTCCTCTTCCTTGTCCTCCATAATTTATTTTATTTCCTCACTCGAAGAAAAATCATATGTGCTAAATGAAAGAAACCTTTTCGATTGTTCTAAAGATTACAACCTGTTAGACGTAGTTTTATCCTAATTATGGATATTAGTTTGGCGGACTAACAAGTATTGTTTTCGCGGATACTGTTATTATACTAATTGGCAGTAATTATTTATGGAAATCGATTCCTACAGTCATCGACCGAACTTATTGAGCTAAATAACTCCCACGAGTTTATATTTCCTCGCTATTTGTTATTGAGCTAATGTAAAACCATTTTATAAGCCAAATATTACTCACTACTACAGTGATCACTTTATCTTTAAAACAATAATTTCTAAGAAGTGATAATCTTGCAGGGAGATTACAATTAATGGTAGGGTATTATGGAAAATTTACATAGGAAAATCAATTTTTTAGATGAACATTTATTTTAATCTAATCTTTGGGACTCTAACCAAAAATCTTTCGAAAAAGATAATAATAAACGCTTTTACAGTTAGAATTATTTCAAGAGTATGTATATTTATATCAACAGTAAAATTGATTGTGTCCATAGCGTTCTACTAATCTTTACTTCTTTCCGAGTACAGCAGCCTCCTGACATAATCTGAGACGATGGGAGGGTTCCTACCGAACAGTGGTATACGATGATATATTGATATGTCTCAAGTGTTGTTATTTCGATCACTGAAAGAAATAGCTAGGAGTCTTGTAGGGAAAGCCCTCGTGAGTGTATAAGACGTGGAAGTGGTGAGGAAGATGCTATCCTCCACAGTATTGACATTTCTTCACTGTAACATGCGACAGCTCCCGCGAGAATGGCAGATATGGAAGTGGTGAGGAAGATGCTATCCTCCACAGTATTGACAGTTCTTCTCTGTAACATACGACAGCCCCCGCGAGTGTGGCAGACATGTAAGTGGTGAGGGGATGCTATCCTCCACAGTATTGACATTTCTTCACTGTAACATGCGACAGCTCCCGCGAGAATGGCAGATATGGAAGTGGTGAGGGAGATGACATCCTTCACAGTATTGACAGTTCTTCTCTGTAACATACGACAGCCCCCGCGAGAATGGCAGATATGGAAGTGGTGAGGGAGATGACATCCTTCACAGTATTGACAGTTCTTCTCTTTAACATAAGACAGCCCCCGCGAGTGTGGCAGACATGTACGTGGTGAGGGAGACGCTATCCTCCATAGTATTGATAGTTCTTCTCTGTAACATACGACAGCCCTCGCGAGTGTGGCAGACATGTAAGTGGTGAGGGAGATGCTATCCTCCACAGTATTGACAGTCCTTCTCTGTAACATACGACAGCCCCCGCAAGAGTAGCAGACATGTAAGTGGTGAGGGAGATGACATCCTTCATAGTATTGACAGTTCTTCTCTGTAACATACGACAGCCCCCGCGATTGTGGCAGACATGTAAGTGGTGAGGGAGATGCTATCCTCCACAGTATTGACAGTTCTTTTCTGTAACATGCGACAGCTCCCGCAAGAATGGCAGATATGGAAGTGGTGAGGGAGATGACATCCTTCACAGTATTGACAGTTCTTCTCTGTAACATACGACTGCCCCCGCGATTGTGGCAGACATGTAAGTGGTGAGAGAGATGCTATCCTCCACAGTATTGACAGTTCTTTTCTGTAACATGCGACAGCCCCCGCGAGTGTGGCAGACATGTAAGTGGTGAGGGAGATGACATCCTTCATAGTATTCACAGTTCTTCTCTGTAACATACGACAGCCCCCGCGATTGTGGCAGACATGTTAAGTGGTGAGGGAGATGCTATCCTCCACAGTATTGACAGTTCTTTTCTGTAACATACGACAGCCCCCGCGAGTGTGGCAGACATGTAAGTGGTGAGGGAGATGACATCCTTCATAGTATTGACAGTTCTTCTCTGTAACATACGACAGCCCCCGCGAGTGTGGCAGACATGTAAGTGGTGAGGGAGATGACAACCTTCATAGTATTGACAGTTCTTTTCTGTAACATACGACAGCCCCCGCGAGTGTATCAGTCATGTAAGTGGTGAGGGAGATGCTATCCTCCATAGAATTGAGAGTTCTTCTCTGTAACATACGACAGCCCCCGCGATTGTTGCAGGCATGTAAGTGGTGAGAGAGATGCTATCCTCCACAGTATTGACAGTTCTTCTCTGCAAAAAGAGAATAGCTGTATAGTAAAAGTTCATATATTATTTTAATAAATAAAACTTATGAGTTGATGCAATTCTGGTGGGTGAGAGTTCAAACGCAAAACCATAGCAACATTTCGTCCAAAAATCATTTTCCTTTCGTTATTTTCCCTAGTATTCAAAAAGGCAGTGAAATTTGGCTTAATCGATTCTCGCTATGTCATGGAATGTAGCAAATGTAACTCTGTTTTTAATTTTTTTTTTTATTATTATTATTATTTATTTATTAAACATATGTGGCTGTATTTAGTCTACGGAGACCCCTGAATTCGAACGCACAGAATAAAAACATCACAAGAATTCGTTGTTGATTTCTGTTTCTTTCGTTGTGAATAAAAATCGCAAAACACTTGCCCAAAGTCTGGCTGGTAAGTACTATCACCCTACTTGATGACCGAAGGAAGTGATTGTGAATGTTAATAACCGCATAATAAATAAACGTATACAATAAGAGTGCATTAACTCCTACTTTTTTCATACGAATTCCTGTTTCATCCGGTTATTATAATAAAAGTAAGCATTCAGTTGATTTGCATAGCCGTTAACGTAATTTATCCTCTAAATGACTAACTCAGTCTTCCTTTATCACATCACAAGTCAGCCACTCTAGCTAAGATGTAATGGATGACTGCTGTAAGACATGTATGTATCAGTCTTCCTTTATCAAATCACAAGTAAGCCACTCTAGCTAAGGTGCAATGGATGACTGCTGTAAGACATGTCTGTATCACTCTTCCTTTATCTCAGCACAAGTCAGCCACTCTAGCTAAGATGTAATGGATGACTGCTATAAGACATGTATGTATCAGTCTTCCTTTATCACATCACTAGTCAGCCACTCTAGCTAAGATGTAATGGATGACTGCTGTAAGACATGTATGTATCAGTCTTCCTTTATCACATCACTAGTCAGCCACTCTAGCTTAGGTGTAATGGATGACTGCTGTAAGACATGTATGTATTAGTCCTCTTTTATCACATCACTAGTCAGCCACTCTAGCTAAGATGTAATGGATGACTGCTGTAAGACATGTATGTATCATGTCTTCCTTTATCACATCACTAGTCAGCCACTCTAGCTAGGGTGTATTGGATGACTGCTGTAAGACATGTCTGTATCAGTATTCCTTTACCACATCACTAGTCAGCCACTCTAGCTAAGATGTAATGGATGACTGCTGTAAGACATGTATGTATCAGTCTTTTTTTATCACATCACCAGTCAGCCACTCTAGCTAGGGTGTATTGGATGACTGCTGTAAGACATGTATGTATCAGTCTTCCTTTATCACATCACCAGTCAGCCACTCTAGCTAGGGTGTATTGGATGACTGCTGTAAGACATGTATGTATCAGTCTTCCTTTATCACATCACTAGTCAGCCACTCTAGCTAAGATGTAATGGATGACTGCTGTAAGACATGTCTGTATCAGTCTTCCTTTATCACATCACGAGTCAGCCACTCTAGCTAAGATTTAATGGATGACTGCTGTAAGACATGTATGTATCAGTCTTCCTTTATCACATCACTAGTCAGCCACTCTAGCTAAGATGTAATGGATGACTGCTGTAAGACATGTATGTATCAGTCTTCCTTTATCACATCACTAGTCAGCCACTCTAGCTAAGATGTAATGGATGACTGCTGTAAGACATGTATGTATCAGTCTTCCTTTATCACATCACTAGTCAGCCACTCTAGCTAAGATGTAATGGATGACTGCTGTAAGACATGTATGCATCAGTCTTCCTTTATCACATCACGAGTCAGCCACTCTAGCTAAGATGTAATGGATGACTGCTGTAAGACATGTATGTATCAGTCTTCCTTTATCACATCACTAGTCAGCCACTCTAGCTAAGATGTAATGGATGACTGCTGTAAGACATGTCTGTAGCCTATCAGTATTCCTTTATCTCATCATTAGTCAGCCACTCTAGCTAAGGTGTAATGGATGACTGCTGTAAGACATGTCTGTATCAGTATTCCTTTATCTCATCACTAGTCAGCCACTCTAGCTAAGGTATAATGGATGACTGCTGTAAGACATGTCTGTATCAGTATTCCTTTATCTCATCACTAGTCAGCCACTCTAGCTAAGGTGTAATGGATGACTGCTGTAAGACATGTCTGTAGCCTATCAGTATTCCTTTATCTCATCATTAGTCAGCCACTCTAGCTAGGGTGTAATGGATGACTGCTGTAAGACATGTCTGTAGCCTATCAGTATTCCTTTATCTCATCATTAGTCAGCCACTCTAGCTAGGGTGTATTGGATGACTGCTGTAAGACATGTCTGTATCAGTATTCCTTTATCACATCACTAGTCAGCCACTCTAGCTAAGGTGTAATGGATGACTGCTGTAAGACATGTCTGTAGCCTATCAGTATTCCTTTATCTCATCATTAGTCAGCCACTCTAGCTAAGGTGTAATGGATGACTGCTGTAAGACATGTCTGTATCAGTATTCCTTTATCTCATCATTAGTCAGCCACTCTAGCTAAGGTGTAATAGATGACTGCTGTAAGACATGTCTGTATCAGTATTCCTTTATCTCATCATTAGTCAGCCACTCTAGCTAAGGTGTAATGGATGACTGCTGTAAGACATGTCTGTATCAGTATTCCTTTATCTCATCATTAGTCAGCCACTCTAGCTAGGGTGTATTGGATGACTGCTGTAAGACATGTCTGTATCAGTATTCCTTTATCTCATCACTAGTCAGCCACTCTAGCTAAGGTGTAATGGATGACTGCTGTAAGACATGTCTGTAGCCTATCAGTATTCCTTTATCTCATCATTAGTCAGCCACTCTAGCTAAGGTGTAATGGATGACTGCTGTAAGACATGTCTGTATCAGTATTCCTTTATCTCATCATTAGTCAGCCACTCTAGCTAAGGTGCAATGGATGACTGCTGTAAGTCATGTATGTATCAGTCTTCCTTTATCACATCACAAGTCAGCTACTCTAGCTAAGGTGTAATGGATGACTGCTGTAAGACATGTATGTATCAGTCTTCCTTTATCACATCACAAGTCAGCCACTCTAGCTAAGGTGTAATGGATGACTGCTGTAAGACATGTATGCATCAGTCTTCCTTTATCACATCACGAGTCAGCCACTCTAGCTAAGATGTAATGAATGACTGCTGTAAGACATGTATGTATCAGTCTTCCTTTATCACATCACTAGTCAGCCACTCTAGCTAAGATGTAATGGACGACTGCTGTAAGACATGTCTGTAGCCTATCAGTATTCCTTTATCTCATCATTAGTCAGCCACTCTAGCTAAGGTGTAATGGATGACTGCTGTAAGACATGTCTGTATCAGTATTCCTTTATCTCATCACTAGTCAGCCACTCTAGCTAAGGTATAATGGATGACTGCTGTAAGACATGTCTGTATCAGTATTCCTTTATCTCATCACTAGTCAGCCACTCTAGCTAAGGTGTAATGGATGACTGCTGTAAGACATGTCTGTAGCCTATCAGTATTCCTTTATCTCATCATTAGTCAGCCACTCTAGCTAGGGTGTAATGGATGACTGCTGTAAGACATGTCTGTAGCCTATCAGTATTCCTTTATCTCATCATTAGTCAGCCACTCTAGCTAGGGTGTATTGGATGACTGCTGTAAGACATGTCTGTATCAGTATTCCTTTATCTCATCACTAGTCAGCCACTCTAGCTAAGGTGTAATGGATGACTGCTGTAAGACATGTCTGTAGCCTATCAGTATTCCTTTATCTCATCATTAGTCAGCCACTCTAGCTAAGGTGTAATGGATGACTGCTGTAAGACATGTCTGTATCAGTATTCCTTTATCTCATCATTAGTCAGCCACTCTAGCTAAGGTGTAATGGATGACTGCTGTAAGACATGTCTGTATCAGTATTCCTTTATCTCATCATTAGTCAGCCACTCTAGCTAAGGTGTAATGGATGACTGCTGTAAGACATGTCTGTATCAGTATTCCTTTATCTCATCATTAGTCAGCCACTCTAGCTAGGGTGTATTGGATGACTGCTGTAAGACATGTCTGTATCAGTATTCCTTTATCTCATCACTAGTCAGCCACTCTAGCTAAGGTGTAATGGATGACTGCTGTAAGACATGTCTGTAGCCTATCAGTATTCCTTTATCTCATCATTAGTCAGCCACTCTAGCTAAGGTGTAATGGATGACTGCTGTAAGACATGTCTGTATCAGTATTCCTTTATCTCATCACTAGTCAGCCACTCTAGCTAAGGTGTAATGGATGACTGCTGTAAGACATGTCTGTAGCCTATCAGTATTCCTTTATCTCATCATTAGTCAGCCACTCTAGCTAAGGTGTAATGGATGACTGCTGTAAGACATGTCTGTATCAGTATTCCTTTATCTCATCATTAGTCAGCCACTCTAGCTAAGGTGTAATGGATGACTGCTGTAAGACATGTCTGTATCAGTATTCCTTTATCTCATCATTAGTCAGCCACTCTAGCTAAGGTGTAATGGATGACTGCTGTAAGACATGTCTGTATCAGTATTTCTTTATCTCATCATTAGTCAGCCACTCTAGCTAAGATGTAATGGATGACTGCTGTAAGACATGTCTGTGTGAGCAATGGCGAATCGATGTTTCTATAATTCCGTCAATATATTTACCCAACAATTTATTATGAATGTTGGCTTTTAACAGCCAATTAGGAACAAAAAGGATTTGAATAGTTTTATATTTACATACTGTAATGATAACACTAAATTGCTAGACTCACTCCTAATTTACTTTGACAACCTACTTAATTTATCATGTAATTAAATATTTAACTTTTATTTATACAATGTCAATTAAAATATTTACTTTTAATTGGCAAATAATATTCCATGCTTATAGTGCAAATATAATTTTTAAGTAACTCCGTTTCGATGATTACAATTCGTTTTTTTTTTTATTAAGATATTGTTAGACTGAAAAATATTTACGTGTTTTAATAGGTCAAATTTATTTTAATCCCTAGCGTATTTTCATAATAATCACTGTGCAAAGAAAGAAACATAAAACCAGGTTTCCTTCAGTCGAATGTGATTATATAATGATGGGGAGTGATGAGAATGTAATGAATGGCCGGCCGTACAGCTACGGGAGTGATGTTATGTGGGCTTAAACTATTAGGGTATGAGATGTTAAGTTGGACATGTTGATACGCTATGTAATGTTAGCCTGGCCATAATGTTAATGTATTTTATATTATGTTGGACATATTGATAGGCTATGTGATGTTAGCCTGGGCATAATGTTAAGGTATTTTATGCTATGTTGGACATGTTGATACGCTATGTGATGTTAGCCTGGCCATAATTTAAGGTATTTTATATTATGTCAGACATGTTGATACGCTATGTGATGTTAGCCTGGGCATAATGTTAAGGTATTTTATATTATGTTGGACATGTTGATACGCTATGTAATGTTAGGCTGGGCATAATGTTAAGGTATTTTATATTATGTTGGACATGTTGATACGCTATGTGATGTTAGCCTGGGCATAATGTTTAGGTATTTTATATTATGTTGGACATGTTGATACGCTATGTGATGTTAGGCTGGGAATATTATTAAGGTATGTTATATGATGTCAGACATGTTGATACGCTATGTGATGTTAGCCTGGGCATAATGTTAAGGTATTTTATATTATGTAGACATGTTGATACGCTACGTGATGTTAGCCTGGGCATAATGTTAAGGTATTTTATATTATGTTGGACATGTTGATACGCTATGTGATGTTAGCCTGGGCATAATGTTAAGGTATTTTATATTATGTAGACATGTTGATACGCTACGTGATGTTAGGCTGGGAATAATATTAAGGTATGTTATATGATGTCAGACATGTTGATACGCTATGTGATGTTAGCCTGGGCATAATGTTAAGGTATTTTATATTATGTAGACATGTTGATACGCTACGTGATGTTAGCCTGGGCATAATGTTAATGTATTTTATATTATGTTGGACATGTTGATACGCTATGTGATGTTAGCCTGGCCATAATGTTAAAGCATTTTATACTATGTTGGACATGTTCATACGCTAACTGATGTTAGGCTGGGAATATTATTTAGGTATGTTATATGATGTCAGACATGTTGATACGCTATGTGATGTTAGCCTGGGCATAATGTTAAAGTATTTTATATTATGTTGGACATGTTGATACGCTATGTGATGTTAGCCTAGCCATTATGTTAAGGCATTTTATATTATGTTGGACATGTTGATACGCTTTGTGATGTTAGGCTGGGAATAATATTAAGGTATGTTATATGATGTCAGACATGTTGATACGCTATGTGATGTTAGCCTGGGCATAATGTTAATGTATTTTATATTATGTTGGACATGTTGATACGCTATGTGATGTTAGCCTGGCCATAATGTTAAGGCATTTTATATTATGTTGGACATGTTGATACGCTACGTGATGTTAGGCTGGGAATATTATTAAGGTATGTTATATGATGTCAGACATGTTGATACGCTATGTGATGTTAGCCTGGGCATAATGTTAAGGTATTTTATATTATGTAGACATGTTGATACGCTACGTGATGTTAGCCTGGGCATAATGTTAATGTATTTTATATTATGTTGGACATGTTGATACGCTATGTGATGTTAGCCTGGGCATAATGTTAAGGCATTTTATATTATGTTGGACATGTTGATACGCTATGTGATGTTAGGCTGGGAATATTATTAAGGTATGTTATATGATGTCAGACATGTTGATACGCTATGTGATGTTAGCCTGGCCATAATGTTAAGGTATTTTATATTATGTAGACATGTTGATACGCTTCGTGATGTTAGGCTGGGAATATTATTAAGGTATGTTATATGATGTCAGACATGTTGATACGCTATGTGATGTTAGCCTGGCCATAATGTTAAGGCATTTTATATTATGTTGGACATGTTCATACGCTACGTGATGTTAGGCTGGGAATATTATTAAGGTATGTTATATGATGTCAGACATTTTGATACGGTATGTGATGTTAGCCTGGCCATAATGTTAAGGCATTTTATATTATGTTGGACATGTTCATACGCTACGTGATGTTAGGCTGGGAATATTATTAAGGTATGTTATATGATGTCAGACATGTTGATACGCTATGTGATGTTAGCCTGGGCATAATGTTAAGGTATTTTTTATTATGTTGGACATGTTGATACGCTATGTGATGTTAGCCTGGGCATAATTTTAAGGCATTTTATACAGGGTGGGGCAGAATGGACTCCCTAGTTTGAATCAGTCACCGAAGAGCGCGCAGGTCAGTTAGCGGAGTGGGAGTAGTGGCGTTTGGTGGGGGAGAAGACGCCATTTTAGTTGTCACCATGCAGTGGACTGGCGAGCATCGTGGTTTTGTCGTAGAAACGTTTTTTAAAAACAACGATAGTGTAGTGATGACGCAGAGGGCATTTCGTAGGCGGTTTGGTTTGACTCGTCATGACAGTGTTCCTGATGCTAAAACCATAACGAAATGGATTGCAAGTGTACGGGCAACAGGATCTGCACTTCCTAGAAAACCAGGCGGGCGACCAAAAAGTGTGAGGACCCCGGAAAACATTGTGGCAGTGAGAGCGTCTATTGAACAATCCCCATCGCGCTCTGCGCGGAAACATGCTGCTGCTCTTGGGATATCGCCCAGAACGGTAAGGCGAATTTTACACTCTGACCTTCACTTACAATCCTATAAGATGATGGTTGTTCTAGAGTTGGGCCCAGAAGACTGGGTGAAACGTACAGATGCTTGCAATGCAATGTTAGCCTCTTTGCAGGCCGGCGCTATTCTTTGGTCTAGCGATGAAGCCCATTTTCACCTCTCCGGCTCAGTAAATAAGCAAAACTTTCGGTACTGGGCAGCTGAAAACCCACACACTCTTCACCAAAGACCTCTTCATTCACCAAAAGTGACAGTTTGGTGCGCTGTGTCCTCCATAGGCATTATTGGCCCATACTTTTTTGAATATGAAGGTGCAACTGTTACTGTGGACTCTATGCACTATTGTGAGATGTTGGAGAACTTTTTATTTCCCAAAATTGAAGAATATGGTGAGGAAAATGATATGGAAGCCTTTTGGTTTCAACAGGATGGTGCCACGGCTCATACCGCCCGTCGTTCACGCCAAATCCTGCAAGAACAGTTTCCCGGCCGCCTGATCTCGTTGCGAGGGGATGTTCCATGGCCCCCTCGTTCCCCAGATTTGAGCCCATGTGATTATTTTCTTTGGGGTCACCTCAAATCTGAGGTTTATAATGTTCGACCAAGGACCTTGGAAGCCCTTAAGGAAGCAATTGCTGATGTCATCGCTGGAATAACGCCAGCTATGCTGGGCAGAGTTTTTGAAAACTTTTTTGAACAACTTAACATGTGCATCGCTCGTCAAGGTCGTCACCTGGACAATATCATTTTCAAAATATAATGAAAATGAAATGGCATAATATGTAGTTTTCAGAAATAAAAAGCTTTTTTAATTATCTTAGATGGTTTTTTTACAATTAACCTGTCAAATCAGGGAGTCCATTCTGCCCCACCCTGTATTACGTTGGACATGTACATACGCTACGTGATGTTAGGCTGGGAATATTATTAAGGTATGTTATATGATGTCAGACATGTTGATACGGTATGTGATGTTAGCCTGGGCATAATGTTAAGGTATTTTTTATTATGTTGGACATGTTCATACGCTACGTGATGTTGGGCTGGGAATATTATTATGGTATGTTATATGATGTCAGATATGTTGATACGCTATGTGATGTTAGCATGGCCATAATGTTAAGGCATTTAATATTATGTTGGACATGTTCATACGCTACGTGATGTTAGGCTGGGAATAATATTAAGGTATGTAATATGATGTCAGATATGTTGATACGCTATGTGATGTTAGCCTGGCCATTATGTTAAGGCATTTTATATTATGTTGGACATATTGATACGCTACGTGATGTTAGGAGGGAATATTATTATGGTATGTTATATGATGTAAGACATGTTGATACGCTATGTGATGTTAGCCTGGCCATAATGTTAAGGCATTTTATATTATGTTGGACATGTTCCTACGTAACGTGATGTTAGGCTGGGAATATTATTAAGGTATGTTATATGATGTCAGACATGTTGATACGCTATGTGATGTTAGCCTGGCCATAATGTTAAGGCATTTTATATTATGTTGGACATGTTGATACGCTATGTGATGTTAAGCTGGCAATCATGTTAAGGCATTTTATATTATGTTGGACATGTTCATACGCTACGTGATGTTAGGCTGGGAATATTATTAAGGTATGTTATATGATGTCAGATATGTTGATACGCTATGTGATGTTAGCCTGGCCATAATGTTAAGGCATTTTATATTATGTAGACATGTTGATACGCTTCGTGATGTTAGGCTGGGAATATTATTAAGGTATGTTATATGATGTCAGACATATTGATACGCTATGTGATGTTTAGCTAGCAATATTATTAAGGCATTTTATATTATGTTGGACATGTTGATACGCTATGTGATGTTAGCCTGGCCATAATGTTAAGGCATTTTATATTATGTAGACATGTTGATACGCTTCGTGATGTTAGGCTGGGAATATTATTAAGGTATGTTATATTATGTAGACATGTTGATACGCTTCGTGATGTTAGGCTGGGAATATTATTAAGGTATGTTATATGATGTCAGACATGTTGATACGCTATGTGATGTTTAGCTAGCAATATTATTAAGGCATTTTATATTATGTTGGACATGTTGATACGCTATGTGATGTTAAGCTGGCAATCATGTTAAGGCATTTTATATTATGTAGACATGTTGATACGCTTCGTGATGTTAGGCTGGGAATATTATTAAGGTATGTTATATGATGTCAGACATGTTGATACGCTATGTGATGTTAGCCTGGCCAAAATGTTAAGGCATTTTATATTATGTTGGACATGTTCATACGCTACGTGATGTTAGGAGGGAATATTATTAAGGTATGTTATGTCAGACATGTTG
>JAQJVL010005230.1:0-37068 GCA_035578905.1 Stictocephala bisonia | reverse complement strand
TTTTAGGTACACATACATATACATATATGTACCTACGTAATAACGTAGTATCTACACTCATAGCCAATTTGAGTTAAATATCACCTAATCATGTTCAAAACATCATCTTTATATCTTGCACCAAGGGGAATATAAAACAATAAATAGAATTGGTCTGTTGACGAGCAGTATTTATCTATATTAAATTGCCTTTTCATCTCTAACAATAGCTACAAACGCATAGAAATTAACATGTATTTTTACCAAACAATAAATCTGAAATATTGTTTGGTGAAACGAATGCTATCTGACCATTTCTGAATTCCATTCGTTATGAGCATTTACGTGCCACAACAAAAACCAATATGCTATAAAAAGCACTTATAAACTGATTTACTACCTCATTGTTGACGGTTTGTTTAATGGAAGTGAGAACTAGCTAAAGCATACAAAAATACTGTTTCGTGAAATATATTCATAATCTACTCCACTTTCCTCTTGTCATTTATGTAAAGCCAAAGCTATCCAAGGATCAGTTGTGAAAACCAGCACCTACCTGAAGTAGGAACACTTTTATTGTAAAGGCCTGACACCTCCAGGCGTAGCCTAGTTATTACTTTGTCCTGGAACGCTCAAAGATGGTACTGTTTAAACACCAAGTGATAAGGTAAGTCTTGTGGTTCAAGATCGTTAGTCTTAATACGTTTGTGCATCCCTGTTCATGTCACTCACTCTCCAACATTTAGCATCTCAGCCTGAAGGTACTTCCCTTTTTTATTCTGATTGATCTCATCCGGTAGGTGATGGCTGTAGCTATTCGCAACTCTATCAGTGATAGCATTGGCTTTCTGATTTCGACATGAGTAAAGTGACATGAAATTTAAATTTATTTCACACTGTACATAAACTTTCCACAAGACAAATTTGACTGTACCAGGTGATTGTGAATACTGTTTTGTTTGTATGACTTTTTCAGTTTAAATGCCAGAACAATGACTTTGTTATATGCTTTTGTTAAAGTGATAGTCATAATAACAGTTATTGAGCTATTGTAATATTATAGACGTAGAATAAGATAGTGAAAAAGGTACGCGAAGAAGGTAATCATAAATTGTTTTTCTCGTGTACTGCTATATTTGCTCCATCTCAGATTAGACTCAACAAAGGTTTAAAGCTTCGAATTAAATTGAAGGTTTAAGCTTGGAATTAAATTAAATGTTTAAGCTTCAAATTAAATTAAAGGTTTAGGCTTCGAATTAAGCTTGTAAGGAATTAGTCGTATTAACAAAAAAACAGCGGCCGAATAAAACCTTAGTTTTCTCTTGAGTGTTAATTAAAGAAATCTACTGACATTGAGACAGCGTTGTAACGTCATAAATTGTACCCCTAGGGTTTACTGCTTCGTATCTACAAAGTAAGTTTTGTTTTCGATACTAAACAAGCTCAAACTCACTCTAAGAACTTAGTTTTTAGTAATCGAATAAAATAAAAGATACATATAATTTTTATCAAGTTGAATGTTTTGTTAAATGTAGTTTAATTTTGTAAAAGAACCATTTCCTATCTCCACACAAAATTTATTTTTCCTGATTTTATTGGCATTCCAGATTATTAATACGAAGCATGATGGAGGCTATTACTTGAGTCATAATATAAAAATTTATTCATTACATTTATTTATTTTACTGTTCACTAATACCCGATTTCCTAATACTAGCCACTAAGCCGTCCCTCACTACTACCAGTGAATTTGGCTTCGTACCTAACACAGAGAAAGGTTCATTATCTGGATATGCTAATGGGATTATAACCTGCAATTTTGAGTTTGTGAGGCAGTCCATTGGACCAGAGTGATAGGTGCAATTAATGATCAAACTTGGCTGAGTACAAATTGTGTTTAATTAAAAATGCAAAAATATCAGAATCTGAAGACCCTGAATATAATGTTTGTATCTTGGGGTAAAATGGTTTCTGATGGCGCTTCATGAAAAAATAGAAATATGAAATGAAGTACCTAACAGCCAGTCCAATTCATGTATATAACAGCACACACTATAACAAAGGCCTTCTAAGACATTTGTTCATCCCTTATTAATATGTCTGAACTTAATTCATTGATTTGTCTTTATCACCACAACTAATTCATATTGTACAGTAACTACATTGTTTGTTAACAGAAACTTTAAATGAACAAAATATAAACACAACAGAAATATTTGTATTATTTTAATTTAAATATTTAATGGTTTTAATGATTATTTTTTATTTATTTATTCATAAGACGCCGATCGTCAAGATGTTTTTGTATGTTTTTACAGATATTCCGATTTAACGTACTCTGGTCTCAGTTGGGCAAAATTGACAATTTTGCCCAAGAAAGCACTTTTTTTTAAATTATAACACAATGCCATTTACTTCCACTGATTATGTCGTTCCTTTAAATACTTTAATGAAAAATTAAATACCAAACCAACACTAGCATAGTAATATTGATAACCTTAAGTCTCTCTAAAATACATGACACAATATTCAATAGCTAATTAATGTATGTAGAATAGTTTAAATCAATTTCTTCAATTTACAAGGCACAATTGATATTAACATTTTCTACAAAATGCTGTTACATTTTCACATACAGACAGACGCGTCCTTTTTTTATGATGTAGGAAGTCGAATATTAATGTTCGATCTCAATTAAAATTATATTTATTAATGTTGGTGCATGTTGTTTAAACTTTTAAGTTCGAATCTTTGTTTACAAGTAGCTGTGATGATTCTTCTAGTAATATAAAACTAAATAGCTTCAAGGGAAACACTCTAAGGCTTGGAAGCCTGTTATGTTACAACTAGCATACTTATTTAAACTCACGCTGGTGCCTCAATCATTATTATTATTATTATTATTATTCATTTTTACATTTTTCATTTTTATCATTCGTTAATAAGACGCTGATAGTACAGATAAAGGCAAATATGATGGGTGAACGAGTGTGATGGTATAGATGAACGAGTGAAGTCATTATTACTAACTTAGGTCGACTGTTCTTCAGAAAGAGCAATTTATTAGTATTCCAATAACCAGGGCAACTAAGGGTCCTACAGCTTTACGTGGAATCTGACCACGTACTGTAGGTCTGATTGTCTGCTACCTGACAAGCCTGACCTACAGAACATGTTGGGTAGCAGAAACATTGACTGCTACCCAACATGGACACCCCAGACTTTCCTAGTAGTGTTCACGTTGATGGCAATCGTTAAGTGGTCGCTGTGTCTGTATTAAGAGCAGCATAGAACCTATCGCCTACAATATCGTCAATACTTTGTCCCCAAGTAACTAGGTAGCTGCAATCTGGCTAATGAGTAGAAAGGCTGGTGGTAGGGGTATGTAAGGGCCATATAAAAACACAGACATATTTTATTCAACTTCAAACAAAGAACATTATATCCTAGACAAAACCTACTCTTTATTGCTATTACAATGAATATACATATTTGTACCTGCAAATTAGACATAAAAATAATAATAAAGTATTTTTGTAGGAGTCAAATTTTCTAAATAATGTTTAAATTCAATTTTTGTCAGTGATTAAAAACAATATTTAAACTTACCAACATCCAGTCATGCATGAAATTACTCCACTCCAGTGGCAAAGTCAGCCAGCCGTTACAAGATCTCATCAGCCAAACACATTGCAAAGTCGATTCCCATCCAAGTGTCTAGTTCTCTTAATATAAAAATAACCTTTTCCTGTTCCAGAACGTAAGTCTAATTATATTTGTCTTCAATTAATGTGATAAAACAAATTGTCATCAAAGTACCGTATAATAAAATATTAAAATTCGCTGTTGCAACAAATTGTACTTATTATTTGATGGCTGTTGGATTAAAATCTCATATTTTTCCAAACAGCACTTTTTTTCTTCTTGTAGTGCCGAGTAACTTCTTTGTTTGTTTCGTTTGCTTTTTATGTAAGATAACACATATTAATACTCTTACACGTAGAAAATTAACACCTAAAATTATTTTGAATATTAAAAGTTTAGACAGTTGTCAAAACCGATGAAATCTATTACTTAAAAATATTAATAATTTTATAGTTTTTATGTAGACGTTAGCTCAAATTCTTTGTTATTACAGTGATATAAAATCACGATCTTCATTAGCACTGATCAATTGTCATGAATTGTCAAACAATTGTCATGAAAAGTGTGTGTTATCTCATAGCTGTAATATGGAATAGGTTCTTCTCATAGCTGTAATTATTGGAATCTTCAAGATGAGCATTGGGCAGTTCATCAAGCATGTAATATATTGAGGTTATTGATAGTAAAACACAAAAATAATGGTACGTTGAAACTCAAGTAATAAATATTAGTAATAATAAATTATAAAGGTAAATGTTGACTAAGTCCAGAGTGTTTAGTATTTGTTACTCTAGCTTTGCAGGGTAACAGCGAGATTTTTAATAAGGCAACTCCATTATAAGTACAGTAATGTGAACATTTAGTAATAAACAATTATTTTTTATGTACTTACATTGCTTAAGTACTTATTTATTCATTTCTCTGTTTTATTTACATATATATTTTTTAATTGTTATTTTCAACGGCAGTGCCAATTTACAACGCATATATTACATTATTCAGATGAATGACAAAAACATAATGAAATTGATACAATTGAACACAAACTTTAGCTATGATGTTGAACAAATAAAAATATAATATATAAAGAAAACCATATTATATACAATATAAGATTATGGCATAACAAATAGTATTATTGCAAACAAAAATACATATAATATTAATTGTTTATAAATTGTACATAAATATGCATCGAGACAACAAATTTTACTAACACCAAAATTGAACTAAGAACAGCAATACATTTTTATACATATACAGAGCTAGGCAAAAGTCTGAAATGTATTTATTAATTTTAAAACTATTAAAAGAAAACTAATGAAACTTTGTAGTTATTTACATGTCCCTATACCAAACATTTCGACATATTTTACTTGTTTTTTTCTTTTTTCATATCCAGGAGATGGCTCATGAAGGAAGTCTCAAAAATGTTAAATGTAAGCCTACCTTGAGTAATACCTCATTTTAAAGGTCTTTGTTTGTAAATCGCGGGGAAAGGCAAGCTATACTGGACCACTCAATCGAGTCTGACCAACGACTCCTCCAGTATACTGAAGAAATATTTACGCCCCCACCCTCCTTGTCTTCTAGATTACCAGTCCCTGACGCCATACGGGCTGATGAAGTGTCATGTCTTAAGAGAAAAATTCAAGAACTGGAAGAAACGATACAGCTCCTTAGACAGCCTTGTGAGCTGTGCACCCAGCTGAAAGAAGATACCAAGAATATAATACAAACCCTAAAGATTCTTGAAGCTGAAAATAAAGAGCTAAAATCTGCCCTATCTTCGCAAAAGCCGGCTGTCAAGCAAACTCCATCTTCAGTATTTCTGCCTACAAAGAGTACAAGCAAGAGTATTGGTTTGGATGAAGCTGAGGAGGGCGGTGCCTTTGTGACCGTTGTTAAAAGGAGAAGAAGACCCAATAATATCAAGATAAATAACAACGAGAGTCGGCAAACAGTGTCGAAAAAAACAAAAAAACAGCGCCCTGCTTCTGAGGAGCTATCAACACCGTTCTCAGCAGTTACTGTGGTAGGTGACAGCCATGTCCGCAATCTCGCCTCACTTCTAAGATCAACAGTGAAGTCCAACACAGAGATAAGTGGGGTGTGCAAGCCTGGAGCCGGTCTGCTGGGGGTTAGGCCTTCATCTACCCCGCTTCGAGGTCACTGCTACGTGCTAATGGCGGGGACCAATGATGTTGACGCTGGGAGAGAGGACGTAATCTACAAACATATGGAGGATACCATCAAGACAATAAAGAATACTTCCTCAATTATTTTAATACCGTTGACTACCAGATACGACCTCGACCCCAGGAGCTCCATCCATAAAACTGTCAACGCAGTGAACAATTACATACAGGAGCTGTGCTCCCGCCATCGCGGGGTGGAGGTCCTGGACATCAGCAGCATCGGTCGCTACCACCACACCGCTCATGGCCTTCATCTGCGAGCGAGGGGAAAGCGAGTCCTAGCTAAACTAATAGCAGAAAAATTGTCCACTATGACATGCGCACTACCTTCTACCAAATCTCAACTAAGATCTGCGGCATCTAGGACTACAAGACAGTCTGTACATGAGTCACACAGGACAAGAGGCCCTCAAGCTTCGACCCCTTTCGAACTTCCACACGAGACCTATGCTGACGCAGCCAAGACAGTGCCTCAAATCAAGCCAAAGACTGTCAACTCAGTAGTTAGGCCATTTGAAAATGGAAGTTTGATTTTTTTAGGGACTCCAAACCTAGCCTCGTTCAAAAAATAAACGACAAAAAACAGGAAACAAAATTTTAATCAGGTAACAAATTTTGGAAACAAAATTACGCTGTTGCACCAAAACGCTCAGGTAGCAACGAACAAAGGAGATGAGTTCACTCTCTTGTGTGAGGAACTCAATCCCGATATTTTGGTCGTCTCGGAACACGGTTTCAATAACAACAATATCGAACACTTCAACATTCTAAATTATCAATTAGCTAATTCTCACTGCAGAACTTCCACTAAAGGAGGAGGTGTAGCAATCTTCACGAAAGGTTCATTTCTCTTTACCCCATACAGACTGACTGATTCAACTGACAAAATCTTTGAGACAACTGGGGTGAAAGTAACGACTAAAACCTCACAACTCATAATCATTGGGTTATATAGATCCCCCAGCGGAAATGAAGATCTGTTTTTTCAAAATTTCGAACAATTGCTGTCTGATGTGACGGATAGGCGGAACGACTTTGTTATCGTCGGGGACTTTAATATCGATATTCTCGATGTTAACAGTGCCACGACTAGACGACTAGATAACTTATTGAAGTCATTCGGCTTGGTCTGGTCGATCGATTCTCCCACGAGGGTGACGGATCGTTCAGCGACAGCCATCGACAACGTTGTGATAAACCTAATTGACGCGAGGGTGTCTGTGGTCGACACAGCTATATCAGACCACTGCGGCCAGTTGGTTGTCATTGACAGTCACGCACCTCAACGAAATCCTATTACACAAAAAACAGTCAGAGTCACGAGGCCCGATAACATAGCACTCCTTAACTCTATGCTTTCGAGAGAGAGAGATGGAGTTTTCTAAACCTCATTGACCCAGTTGAGCAGCAATTTTCAACATTCTTGAACACATTCAATTTTCACCTAAACGTGAGCTGTCCCTTAATTAAAAAACAACAAAAAAAGAAGCACAGTAAATGCACATGGATTACCAAAGGTATTCTAGTGTCAAAAGAAAAATTGTTGTTCCTCTATGAAATAAAAAAAACACACATCAAATGAAAGATTCAAACAATATTTTCTAAATTATAAACGGATCTATAGGAAAGTCATAAGAGCCGCAAAGGCGTATGACGTAAATAAAAGATTGCTCACTTCAAAAAATGTGTCGAAAACCGCTTCGGCCATCATAAACAATAAGAAACCACTGACAGACAAACAGATAGAACTACAAATTGGAAACGAACACGTCAATGATCCCTTAAAGGTCGCTGGTGTGTTCAATAGTTTTTTTGCTTCAGTTGGTTCAGACCATGGACTAAGTACCTCAGTAAACCAGCCATCCCTTTTTTTAAAACACAGCCCGATAGCCTCCATGGCTCTGAGCCCAGTTAATGAGGAGGAAGTTGCCAAAGTGATAAGAGACCTTCCAACTAAGAAGTCAAATGACTCAAGCTATGTGTCAACGTGGCTCCTCAAACAGTGCTCGAAGCATTTATTAGGACCACTAACACACTTAATTAATATTTCATTTCACTCTGGGACTTTTCCCACCCCCCCTCAAAACTGCAAAAGTTATCCCCATTTTCAAAAAGGGTGATCCTTTGTCCCCTCAAAATTACCGACCAATTTCAATGCTGCCTGTTCTTAGTAAGGTTTTTGAGAAAGCTTTTCTTACACGTTGTTTACATTTTTTGGAAAGCCACGATTTACTGTCTGACAACCAATTCGGCTTCCGAAGTGGTAGATCGACAACAGACGGGGTGGTGCGTCTGGTCGATATGATAGTGGAGGGCATTGAGAGCGGAGAGATGACACTAAGTGTATTTCTAGACTTATCAAAGGCCTTCGACTGTGTGGACCACAACATCCTTATTCGTAAATTGGAACATTACGGGATACGAGGAGTGCCACTTAGATGGCTTGAATCGTTTCTTAGTGACAGAAGGCAATTTGTAAAAATCTCAGATGTTAGTTCGAGGGAGGAGCTGCTGAGATACGGGGTACCTCAGGGCGCTATTCTCAGCCCACTCCTCTTCTTGGTCTACGTCAATGACGTTGGCTTATCGGTGCACAACGGGCGACTCGTTCAGTACGCCGATGACACGACTCTCTGGTTCAAAGCAAATTCAAAAAACGAACTGGAACAATTGTCCTTCTTAGAGCTCAATAGCACAATTCAACAGTATAATCAGCTCAACCTCAAAACAAATCCTGCAAAATCCACATTCATCCAGTTCCGGTTACGACAAGTCGACTCGGATCATAGTCTTGCAGTAATGATAGATGAGGCCGAGATCGAAGAAGTTTATTCGACGAAATTCCTTGGGATACACCTTGATCGAGGTTTGACCTGGGAATGTCACGTCGATAGCATATGCTCAAGATTGTCTTCAGGCATTTTTGTGCTGAGGCAACTAGCAAAATATTGCCCTACTCAGATACTGATGACGGCATATTATGGAGTAATCTACCCGCATATTTCCTACGGGATAGTTTTGTGGGGGGCTTGCTCAAACTCTCTTTTGACAAGAATTTTTGTCCTTCAAAAAAAAGCAATTCGAATAATTGCAAAGTTAAATCCCAGAGAGTCGTGCAAAGAAACGTTTAAACAACTAAAACTGCTGACACTTCCTTGTCTCTATATTTTAGAAACGTGCATGTTCTTCAGGACCAAATGCCAACAAGTAAGAGGTAGCGACCTACACTCATACCCAACTAGAGGCAGGGAGGACTACCGAACTGGGAGACACAGAACGGTGGTCCATGAACGACTGCCTTCCCAGGCGGGAGTTCATTTTGTCAACAGGTTGCCTAACGCAATCAAAAGTGCCACAATGCCCAAGGTATTCAAAACTCGTCTGAAAACGTTTCTGATTGATAACGCTTTCTACAGTACCGACGAGTTCATGGCACATGAATGGGGGATCTAATTGGCTGACTGACTAGGGGCTAGACTGGGATAATCCGAATAAAAGGGAGCCTGTATGAAAAATAAATTGTATGTTTGAATGAGATTTTCATGTTAGTATGAATGGAAAATTTTAGCTATAAATTTTAACTATGACGATTGCCATACAATTATATATTGTTTTAAGCAATAAACCTATTTATTATTATTATTATTATTATTATTATAAGAGTGCATACCTGAGGTCAAAAGGATGACCCAGTCAAAAGATATAGGCTCTCAAAGAATGTAATGCCATATAACTAACACTTCATAGACAAAGGTAAGATAGTTATTATCTATTGCTGCGTAGAGCTATAATTTATCTAACTATGACAAATTAAATTTCACAAAAAATAAATAACAAATTACTATAGTATTATTCTTAAACTATTTTAGGTTAACCTACTGTCAAAAGTGTTTTAATACATTTTCTTATTTTTATCTTAGTTAAATAGCATAGCTATTTTTATAACGCAGTATTTTGTTACGATTGTTAACAATCAACAACATAATCAGTGACAGGGACCTGAAACTGTTAAATAAATAGCCGTATAACTGAGCAGAATTAGTAATATGACAATACATTCTTTGAATCACTGTATTTTTTTAATGGGCCATCCTTTTGACCTCAGATTTGCATTTTTGTATTGTACAAACAAAGACATTTAAAACGAGGTATAATTCGAGGTAGGCTTACATTTAAAATGTTCAAGGCTTCTTTCATGGGCCATCCCCTGGATATCCAAAAATAAGTAAAATATGTCCATATATTTTGTATAGTAATATGTACATAACTACAAAGTTTCATTAATTTTCTTTTAATAGTTTTAAAGTTAAACTATACATTCCAGACTTTTGCCCAACCCTGACATTAAATTCTTTGAGTGGCTGTATTTTTTTACTGAGTCATCCTTTTGACCTCAGGTTTGCACTCCTGCGTTTTACAAACAAAGAAATTTAAAATTAGTTATAACTCGAGGTAGGTTTATATTTAAAAATGTTAAGACTTCCTTCATGGTCCATCACCTGAATATGTGAAAAACAAGTAAAATATGTCTAAATATTTAGTGTAGAGACATGTACATAACTGCAAAGTTTCATTTCATTTCTTTCAATGGTTTTGAAATTCATAAATATATTCCAGACTTTTTCCCAACCCTTTATAATTAGAATAGCAGATCATAACAACAAATATTCTGTACAATAATTATATATTTATATATGCAAAATTTATTATGAGCATTAGGTATATATACTTACCAAAATAATACATGACAGAATAAATGTAAACTAATAAACACATGCTATATTATACTAAGAACATATCAAGAGAGTGTTGGTGTGTGTGTATATATGTAAAGATGTTATATGTGCATGAAAGTCCAACTGGGTAGAGTATCATCATCTGAGACCTGGCATGCTTTCAGGAGCTGATCTTCCACTTAACACCCAAGCTATCAGCGAAAAAATCCACATCAGAGGGCACTTCGTTACCCAGTCTCTGCAGCCTGGTGATTACGTAGTTAGTTGGTCCTATGATGAGCACAATGAAACAGCTCCGTAGACCTCGTGACCCCTAGTATTCGGAAGTGAATATTCACAAGAAGGGCAGGACAACTTATCTTCCCATTTACCAAGTTGTATAAGAAAGTAAGATCAGCGTCTCTTCTTTTGGTCAGGGAAGGTAACCGCAATTCTTCCAGCTCTAAACAATCAACAGAGACGTCCATGAAATTATAGCCGATATTGACACACTAATTAATTTAACAAATTTACGTTGTATGCGCTCTGCAACCTGGATATGTATATGTCCTGATAAGGTTTCCAAACAACAGAAGCGTACTCCAGAAGTGGACGGATTATGGTCTTGTATAGAGTACTCAGGGTATGGACCGAAAAACAACTCTAGTTTTTTGACAGAAGCACGAGCAATAAGTCCAAGTAATCTGAGTGACCTCCTGCATTCACATGGTGCTCAGGAGTGAATAATGGGTTTAGGTAGACTCCCAGGTCTTTAACCAATTGACGTCTGTTAAGTAGAACACCACCAAGCCTATAATCTATTTGAGTAGTGGTTTCACACCTAGTAAATGAGACTATGTTGCGGGATCTCTGAAATGAACCACCGTCACAACCATCAGCTATTGATGCAAAAACTTTGATGTCATCAGCAAATAGTAATTAATCAGATTCAATAACCTCTCCAACATCGTTGTTGAATAAATTAAAAAGACAAAGTCCCAGTAATGAGTCCTGAGGAACACCCGATTTGACTTCAATAGGAGCATATGTGGAATTTGCATATTTAACTATTGAGACACTATTCCTTAAGTAACTATTGATCCAAGGAAGATATCTACCAACAATACCATAGGCCTAAAGCTTGGTCACTAGATGATCATGGATGACCCTAACAAAGGCCTTACTAAAGTCAAGATAGGCTGTATCAACTTGTAGTCGTTGATCAAAGGATGAAAGAACAGTTTTCAAAAGTTAGAAGGTTAGAAACGGTTGACCGTCCTCGAACAAAACCATGTTGCTCACACATAATAAAATTTCCAAGATGTGGCTTCAATATGCCAAGGATCAAGGACTCGAAAACTTTAGTAATATGAGATTGAGTTGTTACTAGCCTATAGTTTTGGGCGTTCAGAGATATCCCCCGACTTAAAAATTGGTTTCATGTAAGAGGTCTTTAGTGACAGGGGTAATACACCCTGACTAAGACTTATATTATAAAGCTTACAGAGAATGATTGAAAGAGGTTCACTGAAGTTCCACAGTACAGAAGTAGGGATTTCATCAGGTTCATAGCCTTTATTAGTGTCAAGGTTCTTCAATTTGTCTCTGACCTCTTCGTTAGATATTCGAGCATAGGACATACAGACAGTGTTAGGCCGTTCAGGATATTCAGATACAAAATCAGGATTGCTATAAATATTGGCAAAATGCTGAGCAAAGATGTTGGCCATCAATTCAGGATCAGAAGATTCATCCATTCCTAGCTTAATCTTACATGGGTGAGTATGTGATTTCCTTGTACTGTTTACATTGCTTCAAAAGATTGCCTATGTGGGCAACATAAGATTGAAAACATTCCTTTGATTTAGATTTGCATATAGCACAGACTCTCGAGAATGCCATATAATCACTATGGAGTCCTGTTTTCTTAAATATTCTATGGAGAGTCTTTTTCTGTATAATAAGTAATTTTAAATCTTAATTGAGCCATCGGTAAAACGAGGACCCCCAACTCGCTTCAATGGTGAATGCTTCTTTACATTCCCACCAAACCTGCTGATGAACCATTCGAATCTGTCCTCGACATTACAATCACAATAATTCAGTGCCTCCCCAACAATAATATAGATATCCCGACTAAGTTCACTCATATTGCATTTATTGAAATTATAGACATATGCAGCAGGGCCATTAACAGGTCTACAAGGGATGAAGACATCAACATCAAGAGCAGGGTGGTTAGTTTCTTCATATGCCAGAAGATCTGAGGCTTTACCAACTGAGCATGACAAATCAAAGAAAATAAGTTCCAATTTAGTTCCTCTACTATTTATGATGGTGTTATACTGTTGTAAATTAAGTTCGCTAGAAGGATCATTGATTAAGCTTTGGGAGTCTGATGGGAAAATGGCACTGTTTAGATTAAAATCACCAGCGCAAAAGATGTTAGAGCCAAGGCCTGAGCTCGCACTAAATTGTTCTAATGCATCACAAACTCTTTAATATTTAGTTAGGTACTGGTGAGGAGAAATGTAGACTCCACATATTAAAAGTTGAGTAAAAGCACTCAGAGTGACTGTGACAAAGACGGCTTCAACATCCTTGTATGGGGAGGGGAAGAGGCAAGCCTCAATATCAGAACGGACAGCTACTAACACTCTACCATCCTTGGCCTTGTTACTGTTGTCAGCAGATCTATCACATCGAAAGACATTAAAATGTGACAACCCCGATGCTGTAGTAATTGTTTTAGATTCCAATTTGGTCTCAGTCAGGATAATTATGTCATATGAGCTAGCATTAACATCATGTAAGAAATCTGGCAACTTAGACCTAATACCATTTATGTTTTGGTAGTAAATACTTAATTTAGCACCGCCGTTTACAACTAGCTTTTTGGGTTTCGTTGAGAAGAGATTATAACAGGTGAGACCCATCCCCCCCCCAAAGCTGGAAAGCGTGCCAACTGGGGGATGGCTCAAAACTAGTCAAGCGATGGGATCACGGGTGGCAGTTAGAGGGTCATAATAACACTCGGCAGCTGAGCAAAACTAATTTTATTATCAAAGCCGAACAAAAGTTAATCCGTCAAAAACGTCAGAAGGCCACAATATCAATTTCACTTAAATAAATAACAAGCAACACTAAAATGAACAAGATAACACAAAAGCTACAAAAACACTTAACGCTACAAATACCAAAATTAACAATTAACCACTACATGGCCTATCTGCAGCCTAGCCAGAGACACCCAAAATGTAAGACAAAAATGTATTAACAAATTTAAAAGGTGACAAAATTTAGAAACAATTTTGATAACCTCAAATAACCCGGCAATTTAGCCCCACCATCCCATAATTCCACCGAGGCCAGGGAGTAAGCCGGAATCCCTGGGCAGCTCCGAATTAGAAGTTACGTAAAAGTACAATAATCCCCTTTTGGTGAGTTTAAAAATTAAACAATTTAAAAAAATATATAAAACGGTACCGTTCGAGTAAAAATTCACTTCAAAACACCCCTAAGACACTTAACAAAAAAAAAAAAAATAATAACAATAACCAGGCCTAAACATATAAATAAATAATAACATGATTTAACAATGGGGACCTAACAAATATAAACTCTAACATATCTAACACCAAAATAAACTAATTAAACTACATAACAATTTAACACTAAAATATCTTTTTGTATTTTAAGTTTTTTTTTTTTTTTTTTTACATATAAAAATGGCTGTGTTATCACTTTGTCCAATCCGTTTAAGCCTCGGCCAAATTCAATAGTTCCCCAAACTTTTTTTTCTTCCTTCATTTTGCACTTTTTTTTCACTTTTTAAATTAAACCCCCAGCTCAGCCGCCGGGAAACCAAAAAGGAACGCACTGACCTGAGGACAGAAGACTTCTACCCCAAAGATGTAGAGCGGGTAGCGGGCGACTCCAGGCTCCAACATGGTCCTCAGGCCAGGCTAGCAGTGCAGAAGGTCGACAATCCCCGGACGGCAGGCTGAGGGTAGAAACGTCCTACTCAAGGACCCTGGACTGCAAGGCAACACCACAGCACATTAAAAACAGTCCAGCCACAACAACAAAAATATTACACATAACAACTAAATATAAGGGTGCATGATTTCGCAAAACTGAACATGAAGATACAAACAAGAACATGAGTGGAGCAAACAAGACAGTGAAAGATTAACTTTAGGCTATGAATAATTTAAACCAAATTACAATTTAACAAAATATAAAAGACGTATACGGAACTAGAAATGACAAACTGAAAACTAGGCTATGGATACAGGAGCAATATGTTATAACATGGAAATCAAACGGTACAGATAGGCTAGGTAATTGGCAAAGAACAAACCTTGGTAAATCGGTAACTCCAACTAAACCAAAAGCTCAACAAAACATTATACAGAACTACTATTAATTATAAAGCCAGATATAAAAAGCAATTAATGTTAAAAATGTAACATTGAGCACGTGGCTCGAACCTAGGTTAACAAATCTTAACAAAGAATACAAATGTAACAAAACTCTGAAAACACAAGTAAGCCCGATTAATTATTATCATTGAACAAAGTATGTTTACCAAAAGGGTAATTAGATATTAAAAATTACAAAATGAACACTTACGTTTTAGAGTCTCTAGCCGATCATAGTAAGGTGGTTCGGCCGCAGAGAACAAACTAGAAGAATCCAACCGATGGCCAACCTGACAGACAAAGGCTGGAACACGGAACGAACGGATCCGAGCCAACGGCCACCAAAGTAGCGATTCGCCGGACACGAGCTATCTCAGGCAGCCCGGCAGACAACGAAGAAAAAAACGAAATGTACCGGTCAAAACGACTCGGTACAACCTCTCTCTGCAAAACCTCAACACACCCAGGCAGGGGAGAAAACTCGGTACCTCAGGGAACCCAACAGAAGAAGAAAAAGAAACCTCCGAAGCATGGTGTTCCAAGGACGCCAAAGAGAATCTAAGAGGGGAAACCCCTCGAACAGGGAGCAAACTACCCTGACTGTCAGGCCCGACAAGAAAAGAGAGAAAGAGACTCTCTCAGAACAGCCACCTAGGGTGCAGAGGTGATCAATCTCTTTGCCCCAAGAAACCCCCAGGAACACCCACTTCTGGATCAACCGTTCCCCGGAAAGCCTTAAGCTAGGACACATGGGCTTTCCTGAACACCCTGCCTGACTGGGGATCAACCAGCAGAGCAGTCACCGGTGACAAAAACCTGTCGATGCGGTGGGGACCAGACCACCGATAGCACAACTTTGCAGCTCTTCGTTCCGCGGCCGAACTGACCGGGTGAGCCTGACAAAGAACCAGATCTCCAACCTGAAAAGGGTTAGGAGTACGACCCTTATCATACCTCCTCCTCACTCTCTCTCTAGCACGTAGCAGGTTGCGCCAAGCAGCGCGCCACGTGGACACTACGTCAGTGGCACTTGGCGTAGGTAGAAGATCCTCTAGCCTCCACAAGTTGGACAAAGGGTTGTTAGGAGGGTAGCCATGTAGAATCTCGAAGGGAGTAGCATTGTGACTCTAATGCTTGGAAGAATTGAAAGCAAGCTGGAGCCAAGAGAGACTCTCATCCCAGGTGTTCTGCTTCTCAGCATGGAAAGTAATAAGGGCAGACCGAAGATTGTGGTTGAACCGCTCTGCATGAGAAGGCTGTGGGTAATAGGGAGAGGTAGTCACATGCCTGATACCATTGCCAAAACAGAACCTACGAAACTCGTGTGAGGTAAACTGGCTACCATTGTTGGACACAAGAGTAGAAGGCACACCAAAGTGCTGGAAGAGTTGGGACTGGAGAGCACGGATGGTGAGCTTAGCCGTGGCACTCCGAAGTGGGAAAAGCCAAACGAACTTCGAGAAAGCATCCACACAAACAAGTAGGTAGGAGCTACCTGACTTGCTACGGGGAAAAGGACCCACGTAGTCGATGAACACCTTCTCAAAAGGACGCTCGGCCACCTCAGAAGATAACAACCCTAACTTTGCATTCTGACTAGGCTTGCTGAGAGAGCACAGGTGACAAGCCCGCACTCTGCCTGCAACATCCCGGTCCATGCCCTTCCAGATGAAATACCTACGAATCTTAGCGATGGTCTTATGAATGCCAAGATGACCGCCCACAAGGGAAGAGTGATAATATTGAAAGACCATCGGTACTAGATGACTAGGCAGCACTACACGGGGTTCACCCCTCTGTCGAGGACGGCAACAGAGTACCCCTTTGGACAGAAAATAGGGAGGGTGGGCACCTCCCTCTTGAAGCTCACCTAAGATGACTGACAGCTCAGGATCTTTTTGCTGATGGGACAGTAGGTCGTCGAAAGCCAGAGGAAAATCCAGAAGAACAGCACCACACTGAGCAACAGCCTCAGTCGGTGGATCACTGGGTTCATGATACATGCGGGAAAGAGCATCCGCGATGACATTCTGAGTACCCCTAAGATGTTGGACTCGGAACTTAAAAGCAGAAATCTTGACCACCCAGCGACCAATTTTCCCAAGCTGTCTGGGATGGGCAAGAAGCCAAGATAGTGCCTGATTGTCAGTCTCCAGCAAGAACTCAGCGTGTTCCAAGAAACGCCGAAACTTGTCCGTACCGAAGACAACAGCCAGACACTCTAACTCATAGATGGAGGAAGCTTTATTTTCCTGGTGAGACAACGTCCTCGAAGCAAAAGCGATGGGCTGCCTGACCCCATCAAACTCCTGAGAAAGAACAGCAGCAATGGCGGAGGAGGAGGCATCAGTCTGAAGGATGAATTCTCTGCTGAAATCAGGCATACGCAGAACAGGAGGTTGCATGATAGCCTCCTTGAGAGTATCAAAGGCAGTCTGCTGAGCTTGGCCCCACACAAAAGGGACACCTTTCTTCCGCAACTCGTTCAACGGGGCAGCAAGCTCGGTCACGTTGGGGATGAACCTCCGGTAAAAATTCACCATCCCCACAAAACGGGCAATCCCCTTGGCATCTTTGGGAGGAGGAAAATCCCAAATGCCCTGGGTCCTCGCAGGATCAATGCAGACGCCTCGATAAGATATGAGATGACCCAGAAAATAAATCTCAGGACTAGCAAAAGTGACTTTCTCTGGATTGACGGTAAGGCCAGCTGATTTAAGGCGACTAAGAACTTCCTCCAGATGTTGCATGTGTTCCCCGAAAGTCTCACTGTAGACAAGAAGGTCGTCCAGGTAATTGAAGACAAACTGGAATTTCACATCATGGAAGATGGAATCAAGCAGACGAGTAAGAGTCTGGGCACCCACAGCAAGACCCATAGGAACCCTAGTGAACTGATAGAGATTCCAGGGAACACAGAAGCTAGTCATAGGCCGTGATTCCTTCTTCAATGGAATCTGATGGTAGGCCTGGTTCAAATCAAAAACACTGAAAAACTTAGCCTTACCGAACCAATCAAACGCAGAATGCAAATCAGGCAGAAGTACCGAGTCAATAGCGACCTTAGCGTTGAGCCTCCGATAATCCATCACAAGCCTAGACTTACCATTAGGCTTGGGCACAAGAAAAGCTGGACTGGAATAAGCGGAACGAGACGGTTCAATCACACCCTTGCTCAGAAGATCTTCAATCATAGCCCTCATAACCTCCATCTTTGGGGGAGCAAGTTTGTACGGATGACTTCTAACTGGCTGAGGATCGGTGAGGTGGATCTCATACTCCAGAAGAGAAGTGACCCCAAGCTCAGGCGTAAGCACATCAGGAAACCGCAAACACAGCCTCCTAATGGCCTCCGCCTGCTCAGGGGGGAGATGACCAACTGAATCCACCTTGGGTTGTTCGGGCTCACAACCCACCTCTCTGACTGCAGGAGGGCAGTCAGAATCACCTACTAGAGGCACCAAAACTCGCCGATTAAACTTGAAAAACATCTGGCGCTTCTGGAGGTCAAGCACCATACCACTTTTAGAGATAAAGTCTGCCCCTAGGATACAAGAAACCGCCAGGTCCTTGGCAACAAGAAAACCCCACCTCCAGGAAAATCCTTCGATCTTAAAATGGAAAAACGCCTTTAGAAGTATAGGTAGAGGAGTTTGGGATGCCGTCCAGCACGTGATAGAAGAAGGCTCGGTGTTCCTGACAAGTCCTAAGACGTCAAGGGACTCAAAAAGAGAAAGGCTGATGATACTGCATGCCGAACCAGAATCAAGAAGGGCTCGACACACCGTACCACCAAAAGAAACAAAAACGCCAGGACACACCGAGGTGACCGCACTAAGTCCCAGGGAAGCCATTCCAGCAAGGCCCGAAAAATCCCCGACACTCCTGCTATGGGCACGTGTCAGAGGCAAATGGCCACGGTCACTCGCAACAACGCGGGGAGCTACTGTGGAGGCAACCCCCCGCGCTGAGCGTTTCCCGCCCCATGACCTCGAGCACGTGGACAGTCACGACGAAAGTGACCAGGTTGGCCACAAGCAAAACACACAACAGGAGGCCGAGAACCACGACCCTCCACTGGCTGACTCACACCTACAGACATAGCCGGTCGACGGGTGGGGAGAGCACGATGACTCTCAGAATCCCTCCCTTGCTGGTCTGAGAACTGCAAGCTGCGCGAAACAATGCACAGCTGATGCAGCTCCCGAAAAGACGAAGGCACACCAGCAAAAACTAATCTGCACCCTTCTTCCGGAGAAATGCCATCCAGGATGACACGAACGGTGTCAGCTTCAGAAAGTGTGAGGCGCAACGCTTAACGAGCTTCCTTTACTGAAGAGACATAGGCTGCCAGAGACTCGCCCCTACCCTGCGACCGATAAAATCTGTCCATGACCATCCTCTCCCTGAGTCGAATGGGAAGAAATGACGAAAGTAACTCTCGATGGAACGAGTCCACCGAGGCATCACTGGCCAAGACAGAACTCAGCAACTCCCCAACGGGACCTCTGCAATACGGGAAAATCAGACGAAGCAAGTCCCCAGCCTGCATGCCGGGCATCTCACTAAGTCTGAGAAAGGCCACTAGAAACTTAAGAAGCTCCTCAGGATCCATCCCATCGATCACAGGGAGAATCTGGATCATGGGCGTGAGAGGGTTAGGTAGCTTGTGGTAGCTCAGCTGCAGAAGAGCAGGTGAACACAAAGAAGCCGAAGGAACGGCAGCTGGAGCCGAACCACAAGCAACCTCAACAGAAACACCTGCAGGCTCAGAAGGAGCCTCAGGCACAGTGAGAGCCATTGTCTCAGCCTGCGGCCTCGACACGTTGGGCGAAAGTGCGAAATTAGGCCGCTGACCCAAACCCGTAGGAGTCGTGGAACCGAAGAGTGCCTGAAAAATCTCTTCAAGCCTAGACACACTCTCCAGGATCCACACCCTATCCGACGGTTCCAACCCCGGTGCCCGGTTGACCATACGTAAGTGGGTAAGCAGATGCCCCAAACATGCAAGACGGCAGGCCCGGTCACGACCTACTGGAGGTTCCAACTGCAAATCTTCCAAAATCCCTTCCCAATCTTCCACCTTGCGTTTACAAACAGACATCTCATCACCAACCTCCAGTAGATCAGACCACTCCACCGCCGTACCCGCGGACAACTGCTCCCGCAGCAATCTCCGGAGATTCAAAACATCACCCTCCGGAGTCACACCATGGCCCCTCAACTCGAAAATCAACTCCTCCTTCACCAGGAGGGCAACATTCTGCAGATAGGCCATCGAGAACGCAACAAATCTCAACAATATACAAAAAAAACGACAACTCCAGGGTCCAAGACGAACAAAACCCTCAGCCTACCGAGCCACTGCCGACCACTCCAATCCCCCCATGAACCCCATTCAACAAAGTAACCAAGCGGATTGCCTAGTTTTTTTTTTCTTTTTTTTTTTTTTTAATTTAATAATTTATTTGGTTTTCTAATTGTTTTTGTTTTTAAATAAATATTTATTTGTTTCTTTTTTTTAGGCAACCACGCTCTGCTACCAATTGAGACCCATCCCCCCCCTCCCCAAAGCTGGAAAGCGTGCCAACTGGGGGATGGCTCAAAACTAGTCAAGCGATGGGATCACGGGTGGCAGTTGGAGGGTCAAAATAACACTCGGCAGCTGAGCAAAACTAATTTTATTATCAAAGCCGAACAAAAATTAATCCGTCAAAAACGGCAGAAGGCCACAATATCAATTTCACTTAAATAAATAACAAGCAACACTAAAATGAACAAGATAACACAAAAGCTACAAAAACACTTAACGCTACAAATACCAAAATTAACAATTAACCACTACATGGCCTATCTGCAGCCTAGCCAGAGACACCCAAAACGTAAGACAAAAATGTATTAACAAATTTAAAAGGTGACAAAATTTAGAAACAATTTTGATAACCTCAAATAACCCGGCAATTTAGCCCCACCATCCCATAATTCCACCGAGGCCAGGGAGTAAGCCGGAATCCCTGGGCAGCTCCGAATTAGAAGTTACGTAAAAGTACAATAATCCCCTTTTGGTGAGTTTAAAAATTAAACAATTTAAAAAAATATATAAAACGGTACCGTTCGAGTAAAAATTCACTTCAAAACACCCCTAAGAAACTTAACAAAAAAAAATAAATAACAATAACTAGGCCTACACATATAAATAAATAATAACATGATTTAACAATGGGGACCTAACAAATATAAACTCTAACATATCTAACAACAAAATAAACTAATTAAACTACATAACAATTTAACACTAAAAGATCTTTTTGTATTTTAAGTTTTTTTTTTTTTTTTTTTTTTTTTTTTTTTTTTTTTTTTTTTAACATATAGGTCCCCATGGCTGTGTTATCACTTTGTCCAATCCGTTTAGGCCTCGGCCAAATTCAATAGTTCCCCAAACTTTTTTTTCTTCCTTCATTTTGCACTTTTTTTCACTTTTTAAATTAAACCCCCAGCTCAGCCGCCGGGAAACCAAAAAGGAACGCACTGACCTGAGGACAGAAGACTTCTACCCCAAAGATGTAGAGCGGGTAGCGGGCGACTCCAGGCTCCAACATGGTCCTCAGGCCAGGCTAGCAGTGCAGAAGGTCGACAATCCCCGGACGGCAGGCTGAGGGTAGAAACGTCCTACTCAAGGACCCTGGACTGCAAGGCAACACCACAGCACATTAAAAACAGTCCAGCCACAACAACAAAAATATTACACATAACAACTAAATATAAGGGTGCATGATTTTGCAAAACTGAACATGAAGATACAAACAAGAACATGAGTGGAGCAAACAAGACAGTGAAAGATTAACTTTAGGCTATGAATAATTTAAACCAAATTACAATTTAACAAAATATAAAAGACGTATACGGAACTAGAAATGACAAACTGACAACCAGGCTATGGATACAGGAGCAATATGTTATAACATGGAAATCAAACGGTACAGATAGGCTAGGTAATTGGCAAAGAACAAAACTTGGTAAATCGGTAACTCCAACTAAACCAAAAGCTCAACAAAACATTATACAGAACTACTATTAATTATAAAGCCAGATATAAAAAGCAATTAATGTTAAAAATGTAACATTGAGCACGTGGCTCGAACCTAGGTTAACAAATCTTAACAAAGAATACAAATGTAACAAAACTCTGAAAACACAAGTAAGCCCGATTAATTATTATCATTGAACAAAGTATGTTTACCAAAAGGGTGATTAGATATTAAAAATTACAAAATGAACACTTACGTTTTAGAGACTCTAGCCGATCATAGTCAGGTGGTTCGGCCGCAGAGAACAAACTAGAAGAATCCAACCGATGGCCAACCTGACAGAAAAGGCTGGAACACGGAACGAACGGATCCGAGCCAACGGCCACCAAAGTAGCGATTCGCCGGGCACGAGCGATCTCAGGCAGCCCGGCAGACAACGAAGAAAAAAACGAAATGTACTGGTCAAAACGACCCGGTACACAGGAACGCCATTTTTATATCTTATTGTAAGATTTTGCAACCCGCTGCAGTTCTACTATCCAATTCAGACCTCAGGTTGTCTAATGTTCTTGTGATGTTCTATCCCAGGATAATTTTACATCTTTCAATAAATGATTTGACGAACTGGCAGATTTCGAATTAAACTTATTAATTACCAATAACTTGTCCTCTTCACTTGCAAAAATAATTTTAAGGGGGCAATTTTTACCTGTCTTCTTAGAGCCCAATCTGAAAATGTTTACTCCGTCGCAATCTATGTTACCATCATTAGATTTGACAATAGATGTAATCAGATCTTTATCATGTGATTTGACAATATTCGGGTCAGTGCTCTAGTATTCAGGGGCATTATAAAAATGATATTTTTATTTCTTAAATTATGTTCCTTAAGCCCCGATCAAGTTATCTAGTTAGGGTTCATTGCCCTAGCTAGTTTTTTCAATAGCAAATACTCTTTGGTCAAGGGCTCCACACGGGCCTCAATAACACTAAGTTTGTCCAGAATACTACGGAGCTCAGCATTGATAATTTTAGTACCCTCGGGCAGCTCATCCAGTTTATCTACTTTAGCTTATAAAGTATCAACTTTTACCACTAGTGAATTGAGTACTTCAATAAGATCAGTTATAGGAGATTTTGAAGAGCAGTCCGCTCTAGAGCAGTACCATTTTGCGAGTTAGCTGCCAATTTAACATATTCAGCTTTAGGAACTCCTACCCAGCTTCGGTGAAACCATCAAATACACAACCCATCACACTGGACTCCTTCATCTGTAAGTACTTCTTTAACAAACCCAGCGCAAATATCTTTATCGTAACGGTTCATTGAGATATGCAAATAATGTCAGTGTGATATCCAAATAATCTGTGATGAGATTAATATGTTTTACAATAATAAATAAATTATGCTTAATCAACTGAAGATCAGATATTACAAGTAGATATGTAGGATCAAACAATTTGTATTATGTTTAAAATACTAAGGATAAGGTGAAGTGCAGAAGGCTGTGGAAGGGTTGGCAAAACAGACTGGGTCCTCTATAGTACAACAGACAGCTTCTAGCAGACGATCGGAACTATTGGAAAGGATATCAGTTGGTTGACAGAGGAATGGAGAAATGAGGCATTAATAGCCACTACCAGTGATCAGGAGACATTTTTAAGGTCATCGAGGAGTGTTATTTAGCAGTAGAAAGTTATTAACACAATCAAGTTCTACATGAAGTTCTACTCTCATTTGCAAATCGTATAAAGTTTGAAAGTGAAATTATGAAATTTATAACAAAAAGACAAAAAATGTGAGTACAGTACGATTAGCCAGTTTCAATAGCCAGCCATCTTGAATCGCTAAAATCCTGTTAGCCATTTTCAATTTGACTATATCCGTTAGACATATCTCGAGTTAAATGACTAATACTGGTCTCTTAGACATTCACCTGGTAATAGAAACCTCTTCAAAACTTGCTTGTAAAAAGAACAGACATCAATCTAAATTTTACTTACTTAAATACATTTATTTTATTAAATTCATTTTTAGTATGATTTATTACCTCCCATCAATCAACTCATGAACCTATGGAAACATATTAAATGATTAGTAGTGATTGATTTGACGTTTGTAATACAATGTACAGTGTGTATTGTCATTGCTATAAATAAAACAAATTTGAATCCTTAAATAGTTAACAAATTGATCCATAAAATATTATGAAAATAAAGTAAAAGAAAATCACAGAATAAAAAAAAATCACACACACTCACACTATCAATCAATGATGACTCAAAAATTATAACTCCCTAAATGTCTTTTACTCTCCCATCTCGAGTCAATCTCCCAAGATAAACATAAAAATTAAAAATTTACTTATTTAAATTTTGTAGTTTATAAAAGTTAACTAATATAATTATAAAAAGGTTTTATCCAGATAAAATTATTTTTACAATAAAATATTGAAATAACAAACACAGGGTCTATTTAAATATAATAAGCATTGATTTTTATCTGAATTTAACTAAAATATATTTTTCTACAGGATAAATAGACCTTATGACACAGAGTGTACAATATTTTTAGTATGCATTCTTTTTTCTTTTTTTATCGGTGAGACAGATGGAAGACCTACATAGAATACTGTTTATAATAGGGTATTCTATGTAAACATTTTTTTAGTATACTGAAGTTTTATTAATACATCTTAATTCTTTCAGTCATTTTGTATACTTTAAAAACAGAATAAAGTCTTTATATATGATGAAGCTATTGATCAATAGTGATTTATTTAAAATAATTATTTACTTTTATTACTCGTTAGGTCCATGCATAGAATTTATATTGAATTTATATCGTAAATAGTGAATTTACAAATAAAAATAGAATATAAAGGTTTCCTTGCAAGAAATGATATTTTTAGTTTACTTAGGAAAGCAGGCGTATAATATTGTAGCAGAGAGAGCTCTCAGTTGTTTGTTTTTTTTTTTTTTTTTTAATCTAAGAAGATTTGAGAAACAACTTTTTTATATTATATTTGTAAATTATATTTTTAAATTAAATTGTGTGATAGTTCCCTTCTTTATACCAGAGCCATTGTAGCGTCAACACACAATCTAAAAGCAAACAAATTTTAATAAAGTAAATTCTAAGTTCCCAAAAATGTCCAGTTCCAACCCTCAAGCAGTATTTCTTAATTACCACTGACTCACTGCACAACAAAAACCCACCCCTGCATTATTTATAACTCGGAATACATTTTGGATATGCTGTATCTCACGAAAACTCTACTCCAGAATGTTATGTTAAAATAGCAAAATAATAATAAACCATTCACTAAAGTAATATATAAGTTTTGTACAGAATGCATTTTAAGTTATATTTTATTATATTTCTAATCTACTTAACTCATCAAATCAATTTAATAAGAATTGTCCTATTTATAAACATATACTGAATACAAATACGAAATAATATGTTAACTATAATATTTGTCAGTTAATTAAATAATGCAAGTGAGACGCTTGTTAGTTGTAAAAGTCAATGTTTACATGACATTTCCATTTATGGTTTGTAGTCAATTATTAACTGTAAAGTTTTATAGTCTATATAATTACTATATATACTGAGAAATGTTTGAATTCTACCATATTAAAACGCCATTTTTTGTCAACAACGATCTCAGGAAAGAAAAATCCAAATAATTCGTGGGCTTACATATAAACCAGGGATAAGTTAAGGAAGACAAATATCGTCAAACGTATCTTCCATATATACATGATGGTTGAGGATATTTTATGATAAAAGTTTTAAATAACTGCATGGATTTTATACTATTAAAAAGTTTATTGAAAATAAACACACTTATAAACGAGGTACTGTTATTCCTTATTTAACGAGCTCAGTTTATAACCCCAGTGTTTCCGTGCCAATGATCTCCTTAAAAGAAAATTCGAAAAGTGTGTAAGTTGCGACAAAAGCTAAAAACAAGTAAAATCAAAATCTTTATTTTCAACAGTTAACTGTTTACTACAATAAAGCACAAAAAACAATTAACATACATTTTAAAAAAATGACACAATCCCGTTGTCTGTACTTCATGATTCTTGAAAAACGAGGTTTCTGGTATATTGTCTCGATCCGAAAATTATTTAAATATTCTCTGTGATTCGACATAACAGACTAAATACTATAAAAAACCTTATCGATCGAGTATGAAATCAATGTATATCTACCTATTTCCTAAATTGAGTAATTTAGCTTCCGTTTATTTTATAAAACAAATATTCAATAATTATTTCGTGTATCGAAATTCAAGGCTTCTTAATTTTTTGCCAAACAGTGTATATCTATCGATATATATTTTATGAATTTAAATTTGAAGTAAATTTACTCTTGATTATTTGTTTTTATTCTAAAACTGAAGATTAATACTTTTTTTGAAGAAAAATATTGATAAATTTTAATTTAAAATGTTTCATTATGTTAATTATTTTAATTTGAAGTATTATACAATAGTACTTTTATGCATAATACTGCTGTTGTCTGCTAAACCTACTTTGTTTAGTTTCTACCAGTATATAAAATGTAACTAATAAAAAAAACCGTTTGTTTCAAGGGAAAGACTGTATTTAAACTGAACACAATAGTGTTTGTTAGCAAAGAGAGAGAGCGAACAGGCGGCGCCTGATTATAACAGTGGTTGGTTTCCAAATGTCATGTTTTAGTCTTTTTGTAAGAATATGCGATTATAAAATTCAATTGTTGTCTGTATATTGTCTAAACCAAACTCTACAGGCAGATAACGAAACATTCCAACATTATTCATAAAAATATTGTTTGTTGCAATAACATATGTGTTGACTCACTGAAGAATTAAGGCGCTTAGACCATTTATACAATGTTAAAATATAAGACAGAGGAAAATTAAACCAACCCAAACCTCATTGTATAACATTTGTAAGTACCTCTATGAATGTACTGTGAATACATATGAATATTAAAATCTCGATTTACTATTCAACCTTCAAATAAGTAGAATATAAAGGTAGTTTCTTAACTGGCCATATTTCGTTCTGTAGTCATTTGGATACGTTAGGAGTTCAAACACCATATACTACGTGAAGTTTAGTACAGATTGTAAACTCATCAGTAACTATTCGGTTCTTTTTAAAGGGTCCTTAGAGCTTTTTATATGGCTGTTCAAGAGAGATACGAGTGGTGACACTATTCAAAATGTCTAGAAAAATTAGAATAATACATAAAACGTCAAAATTAACCCATTTCCTGTCACCATCTATCTATCCCATAGGAATGGACGGATTTAATCATTTAACTCACTCTTGAGATATTTCCAATGAGTTTTATTTCAACTTACTTTAAATTATTTACAAAAATGTTTCATATAAGATAAAATAATGTTTTACACACTCTATTAATAAAAATATGAGTTTTTATATTTTAAAGACCTACTTATATTGTTTGAAGGAATGAATAATTTATCATATAAAATAGTTATCATTTATCCTATTTAATACTAGAAGTATAGCAATTTTCTTAGATCCATGAGCAATAAATGACAACTAAAATGCTGTTTTTCTTTGATTAACCGTATAAATTAATACTTTATTTTTAATACTGCTGAACATTATGTGAACCATAACTTAAAACAAATTTAATTAAAACAATAATTCAACAAGAATACAGTTACAAAACGAACGTCAAACTCGAATATTTGAAAATAATAAACATTGGGCAATAATGGAATTCGTTCAGAAAAATGTCGAAGATATCTTTGCAATTAACTATTTATAATATTTCTTTGTATAATAATTCTGCATTAAACAAGACATCCTTAACCATATTCAGATAGAGTTTTAGTAAAAAATATAATTTGTCAATCGTTAGGTTAGGTATAATACCTAAGCTTCTCAACACTGTTTGCGACATTTAGTATTTAAAATATTGAGCAATTTATTTCATAATATTGTTGCAGCGTTTTATTTAAAAATTAATCACTCAAATTTTAAACTTAAAAATCTATGATAACAGTACATCTATACAACTTTTCTTTTGGATTGGGTGTAATATGTACTGAACACTTAAATAAAACATAAAAACTATACAGCTACAAGCTTTTTTAAAATCAACAAGTTAGTGGATATATTAAATTTATCATGTACTTATTTTGAGAATTTTTGAGCAAAAATTATTTGTTAGAAAATTGTGGTTCTTATATGATGGACATAATAGTGTCCTTCAATAAGCTACACTGGTTCATAATTTCATAAAATTATATTTGAGCCTAAAGAACTAGCCTCTCCATGGGGCCGGGCAAAAACTGTTACAATGAATTACCTAATTTACGAAAATGTGATTAAGTCAACTAACAAACAACTTAACTTTTAAAATAGCATAATATTCACCCTCAAAATCACAATACAATAGTGTGCTTATGTGCGTTTTCAAAAATAAACATGAAACATCTTCAAAAATACATTTAGTGCTTGTGCTTGTGAAACAATTACTCAATGTTGATCTCGTGCTTAAGTAGTTGAAAAAGCATTTTAATTCGAACACACAAACAATAAACACACGTTGAATTGACTAAATGTACAAAAATACATTCTTAACTCTAACAAAGGCACTTTCGGTATAACAAATTATATTTCAATAAATTATCTTACACTTAGTATAAATAATTTTGTTCTCATATACATTTAATACTTTTGTTTAGTTACATTTTCAATCATGAATATCACCAGAATAGTTATATTTCAACTAAATATTCGAATAAGAATATAAATCATTTAACTTTTGAAATCACGTAAAAATTGATACTATATAAAACTATGAAGATAATGATTTTAAGATCTTAAGGAAATACAGTCTTAAAATTTAGCTTAAAATGTAGTTTTAAAATACTCTTTTCAAATATTTAATCCTAAAATAAGATTTTTTTTTTGATATAATAACCAATTATGTATAGTTAAATTTTTTAAATACATCCATTTTAATGTTTTGTATAATATACGTTTCTTATGATAGCATTTTATAAAAATAGTAAGTTTGTATTGTACGGTTCTAAGTCAATTAAATCGAACAATTTATGTATTTCGAATGTTTAACTTAAAAAACTCAAACGAGGCCTAACTTACTGAAAAATACGCTATCCTAATGGTCCCTTAAACTTATTGTATATTTAACTCTTGATAATATTCATTTTGTTATTATAATTTTTTTAATTTAATAATAACTTGAAGTTAACCAAAACACACTATTATTATTGCACATTTATTTTAGCTAGTTTTCGTTAAGTAAAGCTTTGTACTGAAAATTCATATCTCTAAAAATGTATTTTCCATTCCTTCTTATTTTTAATACCGTAAGATATTTTTAAGCCAGACTAGTTCTAATATCTAAATAAAGATAATATATTCCTTAACTGACAAAACAATATTTCATGTATAAAATAAGTATATCATAATGATTTCATGATGATCTACTTCAAACATCTGAAGTTAATGTTATCATATTTTATATATATATATATATATATATAAACTCCAAAAATAGGGGCAGGATGATTATTTAGACAAACGCTCTGCGCCGATGAGAGATTTTACTTTTACTTTGTTATAGTTTCTAATAACCTTTCGGAAAGAAAGTGTTTTTAGTTTTACAGCTACTCAAGGCAAACATGATTTTTTTACACCCATTGCAAAGTAATGTGAGGAGATCATAATCTAGCCAGCAAGAAATATTCTCTGTAGAAACAATATTTCAATATAGGTATTAAAGAAGTGTTAAGTATTTTAGCTAAGCTAAGAATCGAGTGTTTAACAAGTTAATTTTATCTGTTAACCAATACAATATCCACTGCTATTACAGTACTCATTCCTTGTTTTACTTTAAGATTCCGTTTCAGCTTTAAGCTTAGAACTTTGAAATTCCCACAAAGGTTATGTTCAACTGTCCAACCTGTAAGGACAGTTTTAGGTTTAGAACATTTTAATTGGAACTTATCTTACTTGCTTGAATAAAACCCTTATATGGTAGAACTTGATAAATTTATAAATTTAAAAAGCATAGGCATATGATTTCAAATGTTTAAACAATACTGATCTAGAGCAAATTTAATAAATATATTAAAAAACAAACTCTGAGTACAACAAGTTTCTTTATTGGCATATAAACCCCCTTCTATACTGTATATAACAAAAACACTAAAATTTGTTTGAAAGGGACTCGTAATTGTTCAATATATTATTAAATATTATTATTTTGGAAAGCAAGAAAATGTAAATTAATTTATTTTTTATCAAATGTGTAAGCTCCAGGAGTATCTAATACAATTTTATCTTCATCTTTCTATCAAATAAACAGTTTTATTTATATTTGAATTTTAAAACTTTTTACTTAATATTATTGTTGTTTTTTCTATCCTTATAAAGTATCACATACATACTTAAGAAATAAACTATATAACTAATTTATTTGATACTTACACCAAAGAAGGCACTTCCGGGTACTGTACATTCATCACATCACTTGATATAACCTAGATCACCACTTAAGGCTCAGTTCCAACACTTCTAAACAGGAGGATCTTATAGACGCATTGTTTATAATTTGTATTATTGTATTTTATTAGAAAATATAATTCCATATTGGCAATTGTTTTTAAGTGAATGAAGATTAAGTAATGCAGATCACACGCACTGAATTTCTGTTATTTAGGTTCAATTATTTATATTATTATATTATTGTGATATTACTATTGTATTAAAATGGGCTAAAAGCCAAAACTATTCTGTGATTTATTAAAAAAACGGTTCTTCGTTAAAATGTTACTTTATTTATAATTTGAAATGTATATTTTATTTCTTAACTATAATCTTAAGTGTTGCCAGTTGGACAATATAACATATAAAATATTGACAATTCTAGCACTTTCAAAGTTGTATGTATCAACGAATTCTTTTATCACATTAATTTATTTTCATGATCGAAATTCTACTTCTGATTAATTCTATAAAGTCCTCCTATTATTCTACTTTCCTCGAAGTTTTGATTATATGTTAGACTCCATATGATACCTATCCACTTGGGCATACAGGTCCCGGATGGACTCCCTAGATGGTCGCTGAGACTGCAGCGTCGGCCCACCGAAGGGTCCTCCATTCCTCTCATTGATCTGGTGGTAAGAGGCCATGGTCCTGCCTATGTCACTAATGGGAGGACCAGCGGGACCGTAGCCGTTCATGTGGACTGCCACAGGTTCCTCCACGTCTTCTAGGTCGTGGATTGTGGTATCCGTGTACCGGTGAGAGGGGGGAACTCCAGTCTGGACCGGATGGTGGTTGACTGTATTAGGAATGTGTCCATTGGGTACCACAGGGGGATCCGGGACTATCATGCCGTTGGCATTTCTCAGACGAGCAATCTGTTCCATTAGGACGCGACTAAACTCGTCTTGTACCTGCGGTGTGTCGGTGTCCCCATCGACCTGTCATATAACGACTTTTATTTATATATGAACATTTGTATATAAAGATGTATATAAAGATGTATAATAATAAACTATTTACTTTTTAACATTTGTAAACAAGAGAAAATATTGAAATATAGCTAAATTGCTTATTTTTCCATCGCTAGTAAAAAAAAATCACTTCTCATATTTCGAGATTTCTCAAATAAAGAAAATAAATTGTGAGTAAAAATACTAGAAATTCAATGAACAAAATAAAACAATCATTTTAAATTACATAAAAAAGACTAGCTTACGTTTTTTATATAACAATTTTTTTAACGCTACGCATGACTGTCATGATGCACATCAGGTGAGTGGAAGGGTCTAAAAAGGATGTTCATATCTAGACCCTTTTACTTTATCCTTTTTAGTCATTTTAAACAAAAAGGTATAACCTCACAGTTCAATACGTTTATTCGAAACAAGAAAATTACATATTTATTATAATTCATACAAACTAATAAAACTAAAAGGTCTTAGTTAGAATCTGACTATTTAAATGATCATAAAATAAACGAACAAAACGTGTAAGTGAACGACAAAAAAAATATACCTGTTATAAATTACCATAAAACTGTCTTATAACAAATTAAATCAAATCAAAATATAACAACACGGAACAATTTTTAAGTATGTTAATGTTTTAAAATATACTAATTTAAATATTTATTTTTGAAGTCACAACAAATAAAAGCCTATCCCTTTAATTAGATGAAAGTTACATAATGGAATACAGTGTAAAATGTAATCAAGTATATGTTAATTTGTCACAGATATTAATTAACAATACAGCGACTAAACGTTGGTCTTACCTTGTAAAAAACTTAACCATGCCAGCAACAAACATACGTGATCCTTATTCGTTTTATGAAATCATAATAGTAAGTATCATTGTAAGAAAAAGAAAACTATATATTACAAAGACCATCTTTGTAGTCCAATTGTATAAAAAGATAAAATATAAAGTCTTCTATTTATTGTTAAATATTTGAATAAAATGACACAACTTTCCGAATCTAGATTAATGCATTTACAATATATATAGATAAATATATTTTTTTATACCAACACATTGCTACAATTTGCAACTCTTATCAAAACGTATTGATTTATTTTAGTAATCTATGAAAAATATTATTATGATATTTGTACTTTCTAGAAGATATTTTAGACGTTCTCCTGGTTTTTAGCCTCTGTTAACGTGTAATATGATGTAATACGTGTAAAACTATATTGTACAGTGACGAGTGGTCACTATAAGTCAACAACTGTTATTTTCTGTCCAGAAGAAGGAGCTAGAACCATTAGCCTCCCTAGATCGGAAGTCTCTACAGTTCTCGGAAGTCAGGACTCTTAACTTCCGGCCATTGGATGTACTCAACTCAATCCTGATTCATTCACATAGAGGGGAAGAACACAATTTATTACCTAGTTTATTTACTTCCTTATCTAAAATTTAATAGATGTATTTGGTACTTGGTAACTAAAAAAGTAAGTTAAATCATAAATTTTAAACAAGTAAGTTGAAACGCTTTTAATCAACTAATGTACATAATTCTTGTTATGTCTCATTACAAATACATCGGAATGATGTCGTTCTCTGAAGTTCGTTGTAAGTTTAGATGTTAATGGTTCCACGACCCCCTTTGGCAGAATACTCTGGATGATGTGGAAATTTTAAATTTTCATAATTACATTCAACATGTTTTACATGTTCACTATGTGTTCATTATTTTTCAATCGCATTTTCATGTTTAGTTTTTCAGTTATTTTTATTTTTAATCACTTTTATGAAGTTTTAACTTTCATGTTGATTCAGTTTTTGTTTGTACGTACTCGTAAATAGATGTATAGTTATGAGATTTGACTTCCTGTTAAGTGTATAGTTATGAGATTTGACTTCCTGTTAAGTGTATAGTTATGAGATTTGACTTCCTGTTAAATGTATAGTTTTTATTTACCTATATTAAGGCTATCTAGGTTAAGGCTGTCGGTTACACCAGAGGGCGATAAGACTCGTTATACCTTTTTGTTTGTTCTGTAAATCTCAAAGTATTAAAAATTTCCAAAAATATAGTAGACCTGGACAATCAAAACTTTTCAAAAACATTTAATCTTACTATCAACACATAATGTATTTTTTTATGAACAGATATTTTTTAGCGATTATTTGTTTCCATTTTATTTGTCAAGAATATAGAAAAATATGAAACAATTTACATTTATATATTTCTTGCTTTTTCAACCGTGCAATTTACTACGATGTTATTTTTTGTTTTCTTTGCTGACAACAATAATGAATAGAATAGAAAATTAATTGAATGTCTATTTTACTTTGCTAGCCATGGCTAATCACAACCAATTATCTAGTTCTTGAATTCCGTTTCTTACAATGGTCAGCCGGTTTTCGGTATCCAGAGTCTTAAGCATGGGAAGAGTGAGTTCCCGGAAGAGCTCCAGACGCCGGCGAAAGGCTGCTATGCTGTCATCCAGCCGACCTCTTCCCAACTGGAGTTTGGAGCAATCCAGGAGGACTAGGTTCGGCTGCTGTTTGAACTGACAATTAAAATGTAAATTAACAATCATTTGGTGGAACAAAACTTTACAGCTATTATACTTCTCTTTATATTTTCATACTTCATCTAGACTTCTCTTTTGGGTTTTATATTAATGGATTTATTCTTTTTTTTTTCTTATTCTTAGTTATTTATTTATTTAGTTTGAACTAAACAGTTGAATACAAATATTACAGAGATAGATGAGATAAATTTAAGATATAAGCACTTCATGTATACATCCCTTACTCTTACATGATTTGTATGTATTTATATGTTGATAAATTATTTGTGATGTTATAATTTTTTTTATTTATTTATTTATTTTTTTTATTTATTTATTTTTTTTTTTTTTTTTTATTGGCCAAGTTTTAAAGTGTATCATCTACATCCATGCACTTCCCTTTATTACGTTTATGAGAATCTTTCACAAATTATTAGGAAACAATAATTATATATGATTTAGATGAAAATTATAATTCTATGTCGATTAAATAACCTTATAAAGAACAAAAAACATAAACTATAAATTTTTTATGAACCAATTTTTATCCTCAGTGACATTTTTTAGATTTAAGGGTCTGGTTTGCTAAACTAGATTTTTTGTTATCTTACTAAATGGTTTCCTGTGCCATTTTCTTTGCTAATTGCTAAAGTTAGATGGCAAAATTTACAAAAAGCATATGTATAACTCTTTATAGAAATCATTATTTTACTTAATAATTTATCGTGTTTATGCATAAACAGATATACTCATACCTATCCATCTACAGATATACTCATACTTATCCATCTACAGATATACTCATGCTCTATGGAGCTACATCCTTAAGATAGCCCATCAATAACAACCATTGTTTGTTCTTACCAGCTGATATTAAAAGACCACTAGTTCTTCCTACTTAATAACAGATAAAACTAAATGGGATTTAGAAATAAATTATTAAATTGTTTGATCTTTAAACCTTTAATCTGGAGGTACTCCTGATAGAAACGTAAGTAGTTGAAATGGTTTTCCAAATTTCTTATATTTCCATTAGACCAATAGGTACTGCATTTGTCTCAGACCATTAGTCACTTACGACAGCTAGAAGGTAAGTTAATGAAGTGAATCGTTTGTAAGAGGGACGTGACGTAGAAGGATATTTTTCCTCACACCACAAAAACAGTGTAAGCAATAAAGTCAAGCTTGACAAACAGTGTAAGCATACATTAGAATGAAATGGTTTCTTCCTCCATTTTATTTTATTCTGGCAGTGAAGCGCGTGGAAATTGTTTCCATTATTATCTACATGTTTTTTTATTCTCTCTTATTTTTAGTACGCTAGAAAACATATTACTGAATGGTACAATGTTAGGGATTTTGTTTTATATAGAGCTTCTTGGTGTTTTATGTACATATACTGTGATTACATTATCTCAACCCTAGATCTCACTCCAAGGTAGCTATCTGATTTTGTATGTTTAAACATGATATTGATGTTAAATTACATAATATTTGTGTTCAAAAGTGTTAAATCAGGGTTTTACCTTGAAATTCTAAAACAATTAAAGTATGATTTTTAACACTGAACAATGTTAGTAATGTTCTATTATGTGGGAGAAAAAGTTGTTGATCTATTTTGGTCTTATTTTATGTCATTGATGTGAAATTCAAACTGTTTCTAAGACGATTTCATCTATTTCTTTAAAATATAAGAAGGCATTTGCATTTGGGGAGTATATACTTTTGTTGTTAAAATTCTACAGCCTCCTTCCTTGTCCTTTTCTTTTGCAACTTTTGCAGTCAATTCTTGGTGCCAGGCTAACAAAGTATATCTCGATCGTGGAGACCTTAAATTCTCAGTCCAGTGTGGTCTATTACAACAAAACATCTGAATTGTAGATTGCTTTATTTCTTCAATGAAAATAGTCTTTAATGGAAACTATTTTCATTGTCGAAGTAATATAACAAATATAATACTTTAACCTAAGATTGTGGTGGTTTTTGTAACACGTTTCTTTTTTATGTATTATTTTTTTATAATTGTTTACTTCTTGATAATTAATGTACATTTACATGGCCGCTTAAGTTAATCTCTTTAGCGGAACTGCTATTTAAGAGATAAACTAAATTAAATTAAATAAATAAATAACAACAACAAATTGAAACAGTAACAAACAATAATAACTTCAATTCTATAAATATATTTAATAAATAAATCAAATACTCTCACAGATCAGAAAATCATCATTATTAATAAATAAAGAGAAAACAAATGAAATTTGAATTTAACGTAACAAATTAATCTAAAAATAAATAAATCAAATTGTAGTGGTTAAAAATATTGTTTGCGTTTTAGATACATCTTCTTTTTAATTTAGTATAAAGTTCAATTTTTCAGTGTTCTGTGTACTTTTAGCACTTTTTAGGTTTTGTTCTGGATCACAACCAGTTTTATTATCATTAATATACTCAATTGTCTAAGGTACAATCAATAAAAATGTTTTATCATATAATTGTTTAAACTATAGTAAATCAATAACAAACAACAAAATGATTACAATAAATACTTAACAAAAACATAAAATCGATAAATAAACTTCAACCAACATTACAACAATTAATTCAAACAAATAATAATATTATATCATTGAATAATTAACAAAAATTAAAATTAACGAATGTAAATCAACTACAAAGTATGGAAGATCATCATTATTTGTGACATATACGATAAGCTTAGTCTCCGTAACTGTTTCTTAAAGTACTCACAAATGTTGAGACTGTACAGTCCACTCTGATACCAGAGAACTTTGTTAACTTCAGAGGTAGTCAAATATGATATAGGATACATAGCATAGTTCTACAGTTAAAATGATTTCCTTTTCCCCAACCTTTTAAAAAGAAAAGTGATCGTGAAAAAGGGCGTCATACTCAACCCGGGGGCTCCAGATAGACTGATTTACGCAGTTTTGGGACCATTTTATTTTGGTTTACAATAACCAAAAAACATTTTAAAGT
>JAQJVL010005229.1:0-37132 GCA_035578905.1 Stictocephala bisonia | reverse complement strand
CCGGGTTGGTGTTCCTGGGGGTTTCTTGGGGCAAAGACATTGTTGTTTGTGTAGCTTTTGTGTATTATATTGTTAATTTTTGTTATCTTGTAGTTATTTAAGTGCCTATTTACTTTGTGGCCTTCTGCCAGCCAGTTTTTTGTTTACTTCGAATAAAGTAGTTTTGCTCAGCTGCCGAGTTTTATTTTGACCCTCCAACTGCCACCCGTGATCCCATCGCTGTGCTCGTTTTGAGCCATTCCCCAGCTGGCACGCTTCCCAGCTTCGGTGGGGGGATGGGTCTCAGTAGTAAGACTCACTACCCACTTACCAAACACGCAGTTATCTTTATATACCACATACTATACCGACACATAAACTTATTGACAGACTACCTACTTAACATATACGACTTACCACCTATTAGACAACCTTCATAAGGCTTTAGTTGTCATTCCACCTATCCAACACACATGTACAAGATACCTACTAAGCTCCATAACACTACCTATCCATTAGTTAGACTCTTGATTTACCACCCACTTACCCAACACACAGTTATCTTTACATACCAACTATTCTCCCAACACATACAATTATTGACAGACAACCTACTTAAAATACAAGACTTACCACCTACCCAACGCCCTTAGAATGCCTACTTACTAAACACATTATTCTTTATTACCACCTATCCATCCAATACGTAATACTAATGATTCACCACCACTCACCTACTCAACAAACACAGTTCTCTTGATAGGCCACTCACCTCCCCAACACGTAAGGCATCTGACTGACCACCTACTTAAAATACTAGACTAACTACACTCTACATACAAGACTTTTTAATTGACTACTCAACCTACTAAACACACTGACGTTTGATTAATCACCCACATATTCAACACATAGTCATGTTGATAGACCAACCCACCTTCCCCAAACATAAAACTTTTGATAGACCAACCATCCTAATACCAAACACGCAGTCCTCTTGAAAGACCCCATCTACTCAATACGTGAGACTCTTGGTTAACCACTTACCTACCCAACACATAGTCCTCTTGATAGACCACTTACCCCTTCCGACACATAATACATTTGACAGATCACTTACATAACATACAAGACAGACCACACACTCTACATAGAAGACGTTTGATTGTCCACTCACCTACTCAACAAACACACACAAAACACTTGTTTGATTACACATCTATTTAACAAACAGTACTGTCGATAGACACTTTACCTTCCCACAACATAAGACTTCTGAAGGACCACCTACCAAAAATACAAACATCATGATAAACAAACTACACACTCTGCAGACATGACTTAATATACCATTATACTACCATAAAAATAGTCCTTTTGACATACTCCTACCTATCCAATATACGTACCACACACCGTACATACAAGACTTATGTTTAGCCACACACATAATAATCACACAAGACTCTTGATTGACCATCCATCTACGTAACACACATGGACGACCTACGTACCAAACTAACATGACTCTTGATATTTCACACACCTAGACTTTTTATATACTTTAGACGGTCCACCTATTTAACACACAGTACTGTAGATAAACGCCCTACCTTCCCAAAGTATAAGAATTTTAAAGGACCACCTACCAAACATACAAAAATCATGATAAACCAATTACACACTGTACATACATAACTTAATATACCATCATACTACCATAAAAACAGTCCTATTGATTTATCCTACCTACCCAATATACGTACCACACACTGCACATACAAGACTTGTGTTTAGCCACTCACATACTAAACACACATCACTCTTGATTGACCATCCATCTACGTAACACATGGACGACCTATGTACCAAACTAACACTTACTCAGTACACGGTCATGTTGATAGACGTAACGAGTAGGTGTCACAGTCCCAATTTTCTTAACACGTAAAACTTTTATCGACCACCTACCTAACATACATAACTCATGATAGACCAACCACATACTCTGCAAACATGACTTAATAGACATACCTTTTACCAAACACACTGTTCCCTTGATAAAACACCTACCTAATCAGCACAAAAGTCTTGATAGAACATCTACTTAGCATACAAGAATGACTACACACTGTACAAACAAGACTTGATTGACCATCCACCTACTAAATACACGACCCTTGATTGATCATTCACCTACCGAATACACAGTCCTGTTGACAGACACCCCGCCTTATCAACTAATAATACTTTTGATATACCACCTATTTAAAATACAGGACCAATCATACACTCTACTGGCATGACTTAGTAGAGCATTCTACTATTAAAAACAACGTCCCTAACCTACTCAACTAACCTACTCAACACATAAGACTTGATAGAACACCTACTTAACATAAACGACTTTCCACACTCTCTACATACAAGAATTTGTATTAATCAATCACCTAATAAACACACAATACCCTTGATTGATCACTCACCTACTCAATACACAATCCTGTTGATAGACCTTCACCTTCCCATATCATAAAACCTTTGATATACCACCTATTTAACATAAAAGACAACAAAACACCCAAGAGACATGACTTAGTAGACCACCTTATTATCAAACACAACGTCCCTTTGATATAGCAACCACCTACTCAACACATAAGACTTCATAGAACATACAAGACTGACCACACACTGTACATACTAGACATGATTGACCACCCATCTACTAAACACACAAGACTCTCAATTGATCAACCACTTACTCAACACGCATTTCTGTTGATAAACACCCCAATTTCCCAATACATAATACTTTTGATATGCCACCTTCTGATATACAAGACTTACCACGCACCATATATATATATATATGACTTAATTGACCAACCCAACTACCAAACACATATTAATGACTTTTGATAGCCTAAATATTTACCCAGCACACAGAAGATGCTTGAGACCTACCTACACTCCATATTGACACGACGCTTGATGGACCACTAGCCTACCAAACACACACACGACTCTTGATCGTCTATCCACTAAACTCTTGATAGACCTCTCATCTACCTCTGCACACAACATTCCTTAAGACACGCCCTACAACCACAACTCCTAGACACCCACACACTCTTCCTACAGACAAAACTCCTTGAGATCTAATCATACAATATACAAACACTAGTGGTTGGGACCTTTTAAATTTTCATTGTATTTGGTATATAATCCAACTGTTGTCTCCTATCTCCTCTGCTAGTGTATGGTGTGTGTTATAAAATGTTTTTCTTATTAAATTTGTAAAGATTTTGGTTATAAATCCATTACGATTACAATAAACGATAGTTTAATTATTTCTTCTTATACATAAAATAATTCTATTCTAATTTGATTTATTAAGATGCCATTTTTCTTATAACACCGAGGAACATTGTTATCTACTGATACTAACCAAACTATGTACTGCGGACTCTACTCATTCCAAAAAGGACTTGTATGCTTTTCTTATTTAAACATCCTCGGTTACCACAATTATTGCAAGTGATCGCTGTTAATAAATATTTATTTTAATCACATATTTTTATTTAAACATACATAGTCAGCCATCACTATACAATTTTAATAAAACGTTGTTTAAATTATATTACATTTTTAAATACAGTAACCTACTAAGAGTGGCTTACGTATCTTATCGTACAGTACAAAATACACAGAACTCATGCACCAACCAACTACCAAACATACATGGACGACCTCTCCACCAAAAGCACATGACTCTTAACATACCACTCACCTAATAAACACACAGTTTCCTTGATAGAGCACCCATCTACTGAACACATAAGACTTGATAGAATACCTATTTAGCACACAAGACTAACCACACACACACGAAACACATTTAGGTTAGGTGGGAGGTTAGTCTAAAATTTTGTATTTAGAGTTTGATTATATGTGTGTGTGTGTGTGATATGTTGTATGTTAATTATGTGATCTTTTAATAGTCTCATGTGTTGAGAAGGTTGGTGGTCTATAAAGATAAATGTGTGTTGAATAAATCGGTGGTCAATGTCAATGTGTTGAATTAAGGTCTCATTTAATGAATAGGTATGTGATCTATCAAGAGTGCAGTGTGTTGTGTGGTCAGTCAATAGTCTTATGTGTTGGGAAAGTAAGGGGTCTGTAAAGATAACTGTGTATTGGGTAAGCTGGTGGTCAATGAAGAGTCTTACTCCTAGATATGTAGGGTCATGGGGTTTGGTAGGTAGGTTGTATATGTATGTTGGATGGAAATTAAATGAAAACTATTTTATTGTTACTTTATGAGGCGAAGTTAGGGCTGTAAAGCCCTCTTTGCCACTTAATCTCATAGAATAGGTGGGTGGACAACCAAAGGTTTTGTGTAATGGATAGGTAGGTGATCTATCAAGGGTGCAGTGTGTTCAGTAAGTAGGTGGTATGTTGACAGAGTAGGTGGATGGTAAAATCAGGAGTTTTTATGTTAAGTATTTACCTGATACATCAAAAGTCTTGTATGTTGTTTAGGTAGGTAGTCTGGTAAGAGGGCTGATTGTTGAATAGGTGGGTGATTAGTCAAAAGCCTTTTATATAGTGGTTGGTCTATGAACATTCTTACATAATGGGTTACTAGGTGATCTAACAAGAGGGCTGTGAGTAGGGTAGGTGGATCGTCTATGTGTGTTGAGTATGATTGGGTCCCAGGGAGTTGTGTCTGTTAATTGACTGAGTGAGTACGCTTAATTATGGTAGCCAAAAGCATCGCAAACTATCTTCTTATCTATTAGAGTATTGCACTTTAGTTTTCCAAAGATACAATACATAGGCTCTATTTCACACAAAAAAATGTGTGTTTTAGTACCGACACATTACCACTAATTTTATTTCTATTATATCCTACTAAGTACTATACTGTTAGGAGGTTTAATAAAGCATGTGTTCGCAAGCAGTAGTGATAGTGGCAACGGAAGTGATACCGATAAAGCTAGGTAGAAAGCGCTCGTTTATCAGCTGACATTATTTTGTAAACTTAACTGATTATTTGTAAGTAGCAATAATAATTTAATGTTTAATCACTTAAAACTGTAAAATAAAATTAACAATTAAAATCAAATTTATTAAGTATATTATAGTAAGACCCCAACGGATTGGTAACGAATATTTACAAGATAAATTCGAACATAATGCTCTTTTAGATGAGTTAAGTGAGCAAGGAAAGGGTTGACCTTGGAAAGAAGTCGAAACCATCGCAACCCCCTGTTTTACCTACAGTACCGCTCAAATTAATTGGAACACCAGGTAAACGACTACAATTCTTAAATGAAAGACAATTTATTGATCAAAAAAATTACAAACAGCTCCCTAATAATTAATATGTCCTCCTTTGTGTTTTATAACCTCTTCACAGCGTTTTGGCATTGATTCTATTAGTTTTTTGCATATATTTTTTATTTCTTCATCGTGGAACCATATTTTGATTACAGCAGTAATCATGGATGTTTTTGTAGTACAATCTTTTTTGGCAATCATTTTTTTAGTAATAGCCCATAGATTTTCGATTGGGTTTAAATCGGGTGAATTGCCAGGCCATTCCAGAACCGTTATTTCGTTCTCAAAAAAAATTTCTTGCATTTTTTAGATGTATGGCATGGAGCCGAGTCTTGTTGAAAAATTCCATTGCTTTCTGGAAACATTTGTAAAAGGAGTGGAAAGACTCTTCTATCTAATAAAGCAATATATTTGTCTGAGTTCATCATACCTTCTATGGGAACTAATGGACCTGGACCATTATAGGACATACAGCCCCAAAACATTTTTTTGGGTAGATGTTTTGGTTGTTGAAGGATGTGAGCTGATGTCTCAGCTTCATTCGCACTTCTGCGGACAAAGTTTACTTTATGTCCCTGAACCAAAAAATGTGTTTCATCAGAGAAAAGGACATTTTTCCACTGTTCAACAGTGAACTGTTTGTAGGTTTTAGCCCACTGCAAGCGTTTCTTCTTCATTGCTACAGTAAGAAGCTGCTTTTTCTTAGGTCGGTAAGCTTTTCGCCCAACTTCAGACAGCCTTCTTTTAACAGTACTAACATGAATATTAACCCCTTTTTATTAATTTCTCGTGCCAAATCTACAGCCGACAACCTGGGGTTGATCTTACTAGTCCTAATTAATTGGCGGTCAGTTTGTGGTGTGGTTTTCCTTTTACGACCACAATTTCTTATGCTGTTAACAGAAAAGGAGCCAGTATCATTAAATTGCTTAACAATTCGGTTAACAGTAGCTAGACCCACCTTACATTCTTTAGATATCATCCTCTGAGACATATTTCCATACTGATGTAGTGTAATAATCTTGCTACGATTTCTAGGTGTGGTATCCATCAGTTGAGTTATTGAAAAACTACAATAGTTTGTTTAACAAACACAAAAACGCGCAACAATAACACAATTTACACAATACTTCACTGAAAATGTGTTCAACACAAAGAATCACATGTGCACTAACTGCTTTTGAGGTTAGGTTGTTAGTTTGTTCAATACAAGTGATGTAGCAGTGATGCCAACTGTCGCATGATAAAAAGAGTGAAATTCCCTGTGTGTTCCAATTAATTTGAGTGGTACTGTATGTGTACGTAGTTTTAGGACCGTACAGTCTAATTTTAGTAACACAAGTCTCGTTAGTACCAACAATATTTACAGGATCCATTTTAAAATACAGATTATTAATACAAAAATATAGTAAAATACACACAAAAACCAGTTAAATACGCTTAAAATAACAAGAAAATCGATATAATAATTGAATATGAAATAATCGACTAAAATAATCGAATGGACATATTCGACTAAATAATTGAATGGATATAGTCGACTAAGGTAATCGGATATAAGTTAATCGAATATGTATAGGTTAAGTAGAGTTGAGTTATATCCCAACATGAAGAGAGGCACAGATCGACTTGATTCTCCCGCTCTTCAGAAAGTTTCAGAAGTTGGCGGAGAAAATGTTTAAGAAATGTGGTTTTTTGCTTATATCTCGAAAACGGTGAGTCCTAGAGTCTTGAAAATTTTTTTCGACCCCCTTAACCGTAGAACATCCCACTGATTTAGGCTATTTACGACATATCTGGAAGAAAAAATTCCAAGAATATCGTCTCTGGACTTATCTTTACCTTCTCCACTCCGAATCCAAGTTCGTTATTTACCGACCGATTTAGTTCAAATTTGTACACATATACAGATAGATATCCAATACAATGTATAATGTGAGTTTTCTTTGTACGATAGCTAATATTGATTTTTTTTCCTTTTCAGGTAGGAGTATTGAAAAATATATAAAATGTAGTATAGTTTAAGTGGTAAAGTCCATTAGATGCATACTGTCGTATTATTACCATCCTTCCTGATCCCCCAGCTGACACAGAAAGTGAGGTTAGGTTAGGTTAGGTTAGGAAAAGTAAGGTTAGGAAAAGTGAGGTTAGAAAAAGTGAGGTTAGGAAAAGTGAAGTTAGGAAATTTGGCGGGAAACATGGGCGCCGCCATCTTGGATGACGTCACAAAAAATTGGACCAGTCAGAGCTCGAGGCTCAACGCGGGCCCTTCTACTGACAGTTAAAATACTCGATATAAGGAATTAAAAACAAAGTAACAAACTATTATAAATATGAATAACAAAGTAACATAAAATTTTAAAATATAAATCCTAAACTAATCAGAAATATTTATAAGGTGATTATATTATGCCCTCAAAAATCCTTAGTGGTGTAAAAAAAAGACTTAGAAGATGAATACTATTTGTTTTAAATTTTAAACTGTTTAGTTTGAATTCTAAATAGTCATATTATCTTTTAAACATCTTTTGTCTTTTATTATTTTGTTATTTTCAAAGATTATTTTACTGAAACCATTCTTTGTTCACTATGTCGTCTCAATGAGCCCCATTAATAAGTTGGAGTATATCAAAATATTGCTTAAAAATATTTACCCAAATTACAAAGTAAAACCAAGTAAGAACCTAGCTAAATAACTTGTGTAGGGAAAGCCTTATATATGAACCACTACACCTAGCTAAATAACTTGTGTAGGGAAAGCCTTATATATGAACCACTAAACCTAGCTAAATAACTTGTGTAGGGAAAGCCTTATATATGAACCACTAAACCTAGCTAAATAACTTGTGTAGGGAAAGACTTATATATGAACCACTACACCTAGCTAAATAACTTGTGTAGGGAAAGACTTATATATGAACCACTACACCTAGCTAAATAACTTGTGTAGGGAAAGCCTTATATATGAACCACTAAACCTAGCTAAATAACTTGTGTAGGGAAAGCCTTATATATGAACCACTAAACTTAGCTAAATAACTTGTGTAGGGAAAGCCTTATATATGAACCACTAAACCTAGCTAAATAACTTGTGTAGGGAAAGCCTTATATATGAACCACTAAACCTAGCTAAATAACTTGTGTAGGGAAAGCCTTATATATGAACCACTAAACCTAGCTAAATAACTTGTGTAGGGAAAGCCTTATATATGAACCACTAAACCTAGCTAAATAACTTGTGTAGGGAAAGCCTTATATATGAACCACTAAATCCCGCCCAACCATACATGCACTGTGGTATTGACCCACCCGTCCACCCATACACGCATTGTGGTATTGACCCACCCGCCCAACCATACACGCACTATGGTATTGACCCACCCGCCCACCCATACACGCACTATGGTATTGACCCACCCGCCCACCCATACACGCACTGTGGTATTGACCCACCCGCCCACCCATACACGCACTATGGTATTGACCCACCAGCCCACCCATACACGCACTGTGGTATTGATCCACCCGCCCACCCATACACGCACTATGGTATTGACCCACCCACCCATACACGCACTATGGTATTGATCCGCCCGCCCATCCATACACGCACTGTGGTATTGACAAGTTATTTAGCACAAGTTATTGTGCTAAATAACTTGTGTAGGGAAAGCCTTATATATGAACCACTAAACCTAGCTAAATAACTTGTGTAGGGAAAGCCTTATATATGAACCACTAAACCAAGCTAAATAACTTGTGTAGGGAAAGCCTTATATATGAACCACTAAACCTAGCTAAATAACTTGTGTAGGGAAAGCCTTATATATGAACCACTAAACCTAGCTAAATAACTTGTGTAGGGAAAGCCTTATATATGAACCACTAAACCAAGCTAAATAACTTGTGTAGGGAAAGCCTTATATATGAACCACTAAACCTAGCTAAATAACTTGTGTAGGGAAAGCCTTATATATGAACCACTAAACCAAGCTAAATAACTTGTGTAGGGAAAGCCTTATATATGAACCACTAAACCTAGCTAAATAACTTGTGTAGGGAAAGCCTTATATATGAACCACTAAACCTAGCTAAATAACTTGTGTAGGGAAAGCCTTATATATGAACCACTACACCTAGCTAAATAACTTGTGTAGGGAAAGCCTTATATATGAACCACTAAACTCTGGTGTGAAGCACAATCCAGCTCTGGTGTCAGATGCTTTCTCATCAAATAATCGTTACGAAAGCAAAAGCAATCGCTCTTGTATTACTTATACTATTTCACATTTTCTATGCTCAAGTAAACTACAGCACAGTTGATATTTTATTAATTTTAAGTCAAGTATTTTCAATGGAACATTTGAGTTTTGTACGCAAATGTGTTGAAATGTTGTCAGTATTAGTTTTTCCTATATGCTTATAAAAAATTTAATGTAATATATATAAATATATTTATGTATATTTCAAGTTAAATATCTAATAAAAAACACACTTCATTTTACATATTTATTAAAAAATAGGTACCTTATAGCTTATTCTTAGATCATTTATAGATAGGTTTATAACAATAGTAATTTATGTTACTAGACAAATTAATATGTCAAGATTTATCTAGAGATAGAAAGTAAGAACGATAGAGCGAAGTATAGTAAAATGTTGAAAGTATCAAATGATAGTTTTTTTAAGTTTAGCAAGGGTCACTAAATACTTTTCAAGCTGTGGTTGGTTGCATCAATCATTATATTAAATATACTTCTTCTTTCAGTTTATATTACAAGATTTGTTTTGGATAATTTATTGTTGTGATTGTAAACTATTTTTAGCTCAGGACAGATTATTGGAATATTAATGTATATTTGATCTGTCTTTCTATATATTGGGGCTAGAATAACAGATTTGTAGCAAAATAAAGTTTTATGTATGAACATATATAGGGCCTATATATATATATATATATATATATATATATATATATATATATATATATATATATATTTGATTGCATCATGAGAGTATTTTGGTTTAAATAATTTTTAATTTTTTCACCATACTTTAATTTATTTAAAAATATTATGTTTACTGTTATAGTTACATAAAACTACTTAAAAATTAATGGAATGAATACCTAGACACACATACGTTTAAATTGCATATATAAAACATAAATATATTGTTTTGATTATTTATTTTGTACTAAACGTATATTTAATATCCCTTAGCTGAGGGTGAGGGACAGTTTTATACTATATTTTTCTGATACAGTCACTCACATGTTACATGACTATACATGCTAAGTACAATGTTAATTATTACATTAAGGATGTATACAAGTGACTAGTTCAGTCCTTTTATTTACATATTCTATATATTCATTACATGTATAAAATAAGATCATAAGGTATATTGTTAATGTTTAATAACGAACCGTTTTAAAGAAAGTAATAAATTATATTTCATCTGAAAATTATATGAGAATTTTAGTCATATCAAGGTAAATACATTATTCAGAGTATTAAATTAATCTGCAATGTTGTAAAACGTATTGTGATTCTATCAGAGGAATCCTTCGGAAAACTCGTATTGTTGGGTGGAGTATTTATGGAGCATGTAAAGGGTATTGTGATTCTCTCAGAGAAATCCTTTGGAAAACTCGTATTGTTGGGTGGAGTATTTATGGAGCATGTAAAGGGTATTGTGATTTACTCAGAGGAATCCATCGGAGAACTCGTATTGTTGGTTGGGGTATTTACGGAGCATGTAAAGGGTATTGTGATTCACTCAGAGAAATCCATCGGAGAACTCGTATCGTTGGGTGGGGTATTTATGGAGCATGTAAAGGGTATTGTGATTCACTCAGAGGAATCCATTGGAGAACTCGTATTGTTGGTTGGAGTATTTATGGAGCATGTAAAGGGTATTGTGATTCTCTCAGAGAAATCCTTTGGAAAACTCGTATTGTTGGGTGGAGTATTTATGGAGCATGTAAAGGGTATTGTGATTCTTTCAGAGGAATCCATTGGAGAACTCGTATTGTTGGTTGGGGTATTTATGGATCATGTAAAGGGTATTGTGATTCACTCAGAGGAATCCATTGGAGAACTCGTATTGTTGGTTGGGGTATTTATGGAGCATGTAAAGGGTATTGTGATTTACTCAGAGGAATCCATCGGAGAACTCATATCGTTGGGTGGGGTATTTATGGAGCATGTAAAGGGTATTGTGATTCACTAAGAGGAATTCATCGGAGAACTCGTATTGTTGGTTGGGGTATTTATGGAGCATGTAAAGGGTATTGTAATTCACTCAGAGGAATTCATCGGAGAACTCGTATCGTTGGGTGGGGTATTAATGGAGCATGTAAAGGGTATTGTGATTCACTAAGAGGAATTCATCGGAGAACTCGTATTGTTGGTTGGGGTATTTATGGAGCATGTAAAGGGTATTGTAATTCACTCAGAGGAATTCATCGGAGAACTCGTATCGTTGGGTGGGGTATTAATGGAGCATGTAAAGGGTATTGTGATTCACTCAGAGGAATTCATTGGAGAACTCGTATTGTTGGTTGGGGTATTTATGGAGCATGTAAAGTGTATTGTTATTCACTCAGAGGAATCCATCGGAGAACTCGTATTGTTGGTTGGGGTATTTATGGAGCATGTAAAGGGTATTGTGATTCACTCAGAGGAATCCATCGGAAAACTCGTATTGTTGGTTGGGGTATTTATGGAGCATGTAAAGGGTATTGTGATTCACTCAGAGGAATTCATCGGAGAACTCGTATTGTTGGTTGGGGTATTTATGGAGCATGTAAAGGGTATTGTAATTCTCTCAGAGGAATTCATCGGAGAACTCGTATCGTTGGGTGGGGTATTAATGGAGCATGTAAAGGGTATTGTGCTTCACTCAGAGGAAATCATCGGAGAACTCGAATTGTTGGGTGGGGTATTTGTAGAGCATGTAAAGAGTATTCCTTCTTTGGTGGTGATTAATATTTAATTATTTAGTAATTTATTGTAATTATGGTTGCAATAGTACACCCAATCCATTATTATTTAGTTAAGTATAAGTTAAGAAAACAAAACTATTTTTCCAAATCTGCTTAGTTATTTATTTATTATGAACATCCCACAAATTAAACACAAAAATAAGTACTTAAAACTACTAATGGAAACTAAGTAAATGAAAACTTTTATGTGAATTTCACAATGTGGCCTAGTATTTGGTTTATTGTTTGATGATTATCTTACTAGGATTAGGTGTTGAAATTTCAAAGACCTGATTGATAACAATTAATTAGAATTAATTCATTAATTTAACAAATATTTATCACTAAATAAAACTGATTACCGTTTAATTGGAGGTGTGATACCCTTACACATAAACTTCATACTGACAACTGAACAATCACGTTATTTATACTATTTCAAACAAAGCTATAAACAACATAGCTTATTTGAAACACGATGAATAGAAGAGATATTACCAACTAAAAAAAAAAAGAAAAAAATAACATGAACGCATGCCTTGATATCGATAACCTTCGGAAATGGTTGGTGACTTTTGGTTACGTTATTTCAACGTACAGTCAGAGTTTTGAGTTGCAGTTGAGTGCAGTCAGAGGGGTAAGAGGGGCAAGAAGGGGAAAAGGATGTACCTTTTCCCAACCACAAGCCATAATAATTATACTTTGGTTTCATGTCCGTTGTCATGTGAAACAATATAAAAGGACTGCCTTACCACATTAATACAACTTGCACTCCACGGCAAGTAAACATTAGGTTTGTATTCTTTCTTATAGAAAGGTAGATTAACGGATTAATGTTACTATTATATTATATATTATTTAATTATTAGTTATACAATTATATTGTAATAAATGAGAAGAATGGTATTTTGTATTTATTACTTCAATGTGGTTCAAATATGTTTATTTGTGGAAAACAAGTTAAAAAAGGATGTACTTGCTTACTTGACAAGCGGCCACTGAATATTTATGTAAGAAGGGAATAGAAAAATAATTGTTGTATATTTTATCTTAAGTATAAAATGGATCCTGTCTTCTTTGATATATGTTAATTATTCTATTTCTTTGTACTCAAACAATCACTAATACCTGGAAACTCTTGTTAAATTAATACGGTAAATTTCTAAGGCTTAATGTTGCTTTCGTTTATTTATTTTTAGTTTAACTGTAGTCTGTTGATAATTATTTGTAACCTGGTGTAATAAATTTAGAGCCGATTTTCATTATTTAATTGATTAAATCAATTACTAACTTCACAAAATGACTGTTAAAACTTATGGAATTTCCACCCAAATATCACTGCACAGTCATCATTTCTGAAAAGGAAGTCCTTTTGATTTGATATTTGCGGCATCTTAATCAGAAATTATAGGCTCTAAAATTTTGTGCATTTTGACATAGCCTTCCATTATGTATTTTATTGATATACTTTTGAGCCCTTTAGTGTGGTATGAACAAATTACATGGTACATCTAACAATACAAGAAAACGTCCTACGGCCATATTTATTTATTTTTCCTCTCCCATTTTTAAAAAATGAAGGGGTTTCCATAATATTTAGAAATATATATTATTCCGATGTCATTAAATATAAATCAGAATATCCATGTAATCTTCTGTCCACATAGTTATCTGATAATATTTAAATATATACAAGTAATATTTTGGCTCTGACAAAAGCCGAAAATAAATTTAGCTAAACATTTATATATTTTCACTTAAAGTAAGAGAAACTAATCGAAAAGATTGCAATTAAAGTAGCTCTAATTTATACTTATATATATCTTTTACATTCTACGTTATTCTTTTACTCTATTATAAATGGTTTTTTAATATTTATACTTTATGCATTATTGTACATGGATATAATTTATACAATATATAGTGATGTAGACATGATATTAATGTTCTATTTGTGAAATTGAGTTAAGTATTTCTTCCCTTCCAAGACCTCAGTTTGAAAAGCTAGAACATCTAGGACATTTACAACTACCATTACTTGCAGGCGGAGCCACAAAAACGTTGTATCCAGAGAACAAACTTTAGTTTTAAATTGGTAACTAACGATTAAGAGCAGTTGATTTGATTGTACTGCTACTAAGTCACTAATTGTTATACCTTATCTTTGTATTGATAGCTCTATACCATTTCTTTATAAGTTATTTAGATTATTCCTATAACAAACAACTATGAAGCGATTTAAAAATAGTACCTGATGATTTAACTTTGACAAATCCGTATTGAAGCATAATAAACTTGTAAATAAAATTTACTTTTGGTGTAATGTTGAGCCATTTGATTTTTATTCAAAACTTTATAATAACTATCTTAGGTTAAAATGTCCTTCTTTACTTTATAATAATTAAAATAAAGAATAATTACTGTTTTAAATAACAAAATCTAAATTTAATTATAATAATAATAATAATAATATATTTTTTATTGCATCTTGTTAACAATTGACAAAATTGTATCGCAATAGTCATTAATAAATAAAATAAAATTTGCCATCCATTCAATCACAATAACACTTTCAAACATACATTTTTTTTTCACGCACCCAAATTCCCATTCATTCGCCAATTATACCTCCAAAATGTCCTCCAATATCCCAAATATAATTTATACTTATATTTATACCATATATAAAAAAATAATTGGCATTCACCTTGTACTCGTTTGAGTCAACTTATATTTTTATTAACTACCTTAACGTATAATGCTTGGCATATATGCATTTTTATGAGGTACTTATAATATCTTCTCATAGTAATAATAATTGATACTACTGATCTATTTTTAATAGTTTCAAAAATGTTTCAGTATGGATATTAGATAAGATCAGTGTCTAAATATGGACTTTATACATAGATCTTATATGGATTTTATGTCTAAATATGAGTTTCTAAATATGGATTTTATTTAATATGATGATCCAGTAAATTATCCTTTGCCGACGGCTTGATACGTTTATGGTGTTCATAATTTTATGTTACTAGTTTGTATTTTTTCAAAACTGTTTAATTCTATGTAATTTATATATTTTTCGTTTTTATGAAAACACTTTTTTCTCTCTTTTATATAATCTTACTCACCACAACGTTATTAAAATGTCTTATAAGTAGCATGAATTTGTATATATTTAGGGTGATCACATTTATTCTTTGATAAGCTCTGTATGTTAAGTACCCTATGTGTATTACGGAAATACATGCACAGGGTTACACTGTTTGTAAGGCTCTTGATAAAGGGTATGGAATATTTATACATATTTATTTCGTAGGGTATTAACCAGGATTAAATAGGTTATCTAACCACAGAACCCTGAAAGTAACTTATAGTAACACTACATAAGGTCAGAGAAGTTTGTTAACTAAGTCTAGAACCCAAGTATACGTTATTACGGAACGTTTGCAAGGGTCTATTTAATATTCCCTCTGTGAGGGTAATACTATTTTATCAGCTCAAAAGGAGATCCCGTTAAACTTTTTCCAATACTGTTGAAGCTTCTTCTTACTAAAAGCAATGAGCTCTTTAAATGTTAAAATAAGCCTAAAAAGCATAATCAATTTCCTTTTCATGTATTTTTCAATATAACGAGACAATTTACAAGGATACAAATTTGCAAGAATGGTCATCGATTATAAAGTATACATTTTTAATCCCAATTTATACCTATTATACAAAATATACATTGTATTTACTGTATGTTATTGACGTGGTTTTATAAGACTGTTTTACAACGGTTAGGAAATCTTAAGTATTAATTTTACTAAAGAGTTTTATTAAACCTTATTAAATGTATTGTTAGTTAGCTTGTATATTTAATATATATTTGTTAGCTTTTATAAAGTACATGTATTGCCGAACATAATAAAACTAATGTTCAACAAGAAGGAATTTTTAGAAACATCATAACTAGTACCAAATAGATATTATTTTAATAAAATTTAAAAAGATTTTATTAACAATATATTGGGGTATGTGGGGGTCGCTTTATAGTTTATTTTAACTGGTTCTGTGGAGCGTCTTTCTTTGCTTGTATATCATGTATGTGTATGTAGGAGATCCGATTTAAAGTCCTCACTTGATAATTGTTTACTTTTTTTTTTGAGTGTAGAAAATAATATGTATTTCCTAGCCAGATAGTTCTTTACTTTGTACTTGAGTTTAGGAGATCATGTGCAATGTCCTTACCTGAAAATTCTTTACTTTGTACTTGAGTTTATTAAAGTACAAAAGTATTAAAGTACACTTGAGTTTAGGAGATCATGTGCAATGTCCTTACCTGAAAGTTCACTACTTTGTACTTGAGTTTAGGAGATCATGTGCAATGTCCTTACCTGAAAGTTCACTACTTTGTACTTGAGTTTAGGAGATCATGTGCAATGTCCTTACCTGAAAGTTCACTACTTTGTACTTTAGTTTAGGAGATCATGTGCAATGTCCTTACCTGAAAGTTCACTACTTTGTACTTGAGTTTAGGAGATCATGTGCAATGTCCTTACCTGAAAGTTCACTACTTTGTACTTGAGTTTAGGAGATCATGTGCAATGTCCTTACCTGAAAGTTCACTACTTTGTACTTGAGTTTAGGAGATCATGTGCAATGTCCTTACCTGAAAGTTCACTACTTTGTACTTTAGTTTAGGAGATCATGTGCAATGTCCTTACCTGAAAGTTCACTACTTTGTACTTGAGTTTAGGAGATCATGTGCAATGTCCTTACCTGAAAGTTCACTACTTTGTACTTTAGTTTAGGAGATCATGTGCAATGTCCTTACCTGAAAGTTCACTACTTTGTACTTTAGTTTAGGAGATCATGTGCAATGTCCTTACCTGAATGTTCTTTACTTTGTAATTGAGTTTAGGAGATAGTATGTAATGTCCTTACCTGACAGTTCTTTACTTTGTACTTGAGTTTAGGAGATCATGTGCAATGTCCTTACCTGAAAGTTCACTACTTTGTACTTGAGTTTAGGAGATCATGTGCAATGTCCTTACCTGAAAGTTCACTACTTTGTACTTGAGTTTAGGAGATCATGTGCAATGTCCTTACCTGAAAGTTCACTACTTTGTACTTGAGTTTAGGAGATCATGTGCAATGTCCTTACCTGAAAGTTCACTACTTTGTACTTGAGTTTAGGAGATCATGTGCAATGTCCTTACCTGAAGTTTCACTACTTTGTACTTTAGTTTAGAAGATAGTATGTAATGTCCTTGCCTGATAGTTGTTTACTGTGTACATGGGTGTGTCTAGGAGATCGGATGTAATGCCCTCACCCAATAGTGGTTAACCTCATGAAACAAACAGAATCATGCACTTATTTTGATTTTAGTATCAATCGGGTCCCACATCAATCGATGCACGTACCCCTACTGTACTTGTATGTGTAAGGTTCGCTGGGTGGAAATCACACATACGTGAAAGTGTGGGCGGGTAGTGAATCAGAATGAACGTAAAAGGGTAGGTAATAACTATCTTAAATGTATGTGTAAGGTTGTGTAATCAGAATGAACGTAAAAGAGTAGGTAATAACTTATGTACGTGTATGTGTAAGGTTGGCTGGGTGGTAATTACATATACGTGAAAGTGTGGGCGGGTGGTGAATTAGAATGAACGTAAAAGGGTGGGTAATAACTATTTTACGTGTGTGTGTGTGTAAGGTTGGCTGGGATTTAATTACATATACGTGAAAGTGTGGACGGGTGTGTAATCACACAAACGTAAAAGGGTAGGTAATAACTATTGTACTATTGTAACTATAACTATTGTATATGTACGGTTGGCTGTGTGGTAATTACACATACGTGAAAGTGTGGACGGGTGTATAATCAGAATGAACGTAAAAGGGTAGGTAATAACTATTGTACGTGTAAGTGTAAGGTTAGCTGGGATGTAATCACACAAACGTGAAAGGGTAGGTAATAACTATTGTACGTGTATAGATGTAAATACTATTTTATACGCCATTGTACTTGGGAGGTTTTATTTTATAAGAATTGATTATTTAAAAGGGAGTATTCAAAGTTCAATATTTAATCAAGTTTTCTTTCATAAAATAACGTTACCAATACAGAAAAACTATTGGCTACTATTTTTTTTTTCCTTACTCACTTATATACATAGGCCAAAAGGCATGTGCGTGAACGGTATTGCATTAGTGATTGAAGTACCGACCATAAGCATTGTTGAGTTATGCGAATCTTTGATCTTTCCCTACGCAGTTCATGGCTTCAATCACGGAGTCACAACGTCACCAAAATTATGTAGGAATGAGCCATTACTTTAGTCCGTCATTATAAAATATTTGGATATTCTTCTTTAAATTGTTAATATGAGTGGGCTATTTTTATACAACTATCTATATCAAAATATTTTAATATAACAATGTCCTTTGATTTTTCTAAATCGAATTCTTGTAAAAATTAACAGTTATCATTATATTTTTTATTACAACGTAGAACGCAATAAACATCAAACATGATATCTATATATAAAATAAACCTTAATAAACGCTCAAAAGGCTATCATTAGCATGAATAACACGTTTATTTTATAAATAAAAGTGTATATTATTTACTTAAAATTAAAGTGATTTGTTGAAACTTTTCATCAACAATTCCAACTGTACAGTTAGAAAACAAAGAAAAATACCCTATCAAGAGACAAATGGTTTGCAGCTGTTTACACATGGCAGATAAATGGATGCTGTTGAATTGAGCTTGTTTTTTGTTTTACTGCATGCATATGATTAACACACGATAAAAATGTGAGGATTTTACATTTAGTTTGCATAATCATATCTTATCCGATAAATGTTCTATATATACAGTTTTTACATGGTATTTAGTAATGTTCTTGAAATTACATTATTTATAATTATAATGGTTTAAACACAAATTTATTAGCTTTAATATTAAGAATTTAATATAAAATATCAAACTAAAATTAGGTCAGTTAAATTCACTTTTATATTATTTGAAAAACAATTCTTTATTATTTAAGCTTAGACTAAACTTAAACATTGAAATTAAAACTCATTTGCATTATAAAAATGCGTTTTAATGAGATTCATAGTTAAATATTTATAATAGCATTTTTATGACAGTTGTGTTTATAATATAATTATATTTCTAGAAAAAAAAAATAAAGGACCATTAAATATGTGAAAAATACAATAAAATCGATTTAAGTCACGATCGGCTATAGTAAATATAAACATTTGACAAACTATTTTATTAGTATGCCTAATTTTAGACTTGTCTTTACTAAATTTTAAGGTTAATTCTTAAATTATTAGGATATTTTAACTACATTTCTAAACTAAAATTAATATATTTGACATTCTTCATTGTTTTTAAGAATATCTAAGTGAATATTTTCAACGTCCTTTTCAATTAAATGTTTGATTTAAAAATTAAACATCAAAAACAAATGTCAGATATGCATAAGATATATTATTTGGAGCGTTAATAGAGAGACCAAGGAAATATACACAGTGATGGAGACATGCATATTGTATAGATCTGATTTCCACTGAGACGCTATTTCTTTAAAATAAACCTCACTTACATCCAATATAATATCCAATACTTCCTAAGCTTATGTAATTATATAGTTTAATGTTTTATTTATTATAAGTTTAAGTTCTGCATAATTAAATGATAAATTTATAATAAGAACTTCTTTACCCATTGTTTTGATTATAGTTATGTACGTATGTTTTTATAACTAATGTTTTTGTTTGTAATATACCACTAACTGATCAAAATCAACCTTATGAAAAAATACAGAAAATAGATAAAAGACAACAAAATAATTTGATATTTACAAACAAACACGCTTCAAGAAAAAAGATGCTGTCAAATACGAAATATGGATATATTTTTACGTTATATTCATGAGATGAAAAGGAAAATATATCTTTTTTAAACCTGCATTTGTTGAAAGTTAGAGCAGGCTTTACTGCGTAGCTGTACAGTAGCGTTATTGACTGTAATTATTATGTATTAATTTGTTACTTGTAGTTAATTGTATCTAAAACATTTATGTTATTGGTCATATTTACATAGGTTATTACTTTGGTGTTATTTACATTTTAATAGGTAAAGAAACGAATATTCCAAATTTTTCAATTACATCTTAGCTAATGTACAAATTTATCATTGATTACTCTTGAATAACAAGAATAAAATTAAATTAAGTAAGTTAAAATTGTATTTAAAATAATATTTATATGCAAAAACGTTTTTAACTACCATATATTGCATCTTTATGTAACCAAACTTCTTCTTAAGTAAATGGTTTCAAGTTTGCTCAAAATTACCATTAAGTATATTTAAATAACAAATATATTTATTAGAAATGTTCATTTAATATTACCTACATGGATGCGTATTATTTTGAGTGGTTTTGTAGTACTGGTTATAGCATCTAAATGAACGGTTCCATAGTCAGGTACTGAAATACACCCTCATGTATATTATCGGAACCAACCAGGAATGGAGGAAACAACACCAACTCAGAAGGATAAAGGTAAGAAAGTAAGACATAAATCATAGTTTATTTATATAAAATAAATAAATTTGAATTGAAAAAGTTACTATCCATAAATTGTTGAAAACAAAAATTCCTAATGACCCAGAATAAGCTAATGTCAAAACAGCGAAAAGTGTTGTGCTGTTGTATGCCTGTGAAATTCATTAATTATTAATAAACAGTTTATATTCCTTGAATCTAAATTAAAGATAATAATAAAAACATTACTGTATGACATATCTCATTATATTTAAGTACACATATAAAAGCCTATATAAAAAGCAATATTGGCTTTTTCTCAAGTTAATGGTATTTGGATAGCAATAAAATGGAAATTGAAGGAACATACATACTACATAACAACTCCAACAAACAAGTATGAAAAGACAATAAATATAAAACTTGGAAACAGAAAATCATAATAAAGATCTGAAAACCATGAAAATCAAAGATTTTCGACAGTAATATTAATTTAAATGTTTGATTTTTTTTAGAATGAAGCCACTTTATGAATAAAATTCTCGTGGTTCTCATGAATTTATAAAGACCCAGGAATAAAATCATAATGGAAAACCACCAATGGATTTTCAAAATACAGTTTTAATAATACATATACGGTACAATTTTATCAGTTTTAAAACCAAAATTCTGGATTCATGACAGTAAAATGTCATCCTTTAAACACTGTAAAGCAAGAAACGTTAACACTTATATGGTAAAAACTAATATTTTAGGATTCTGAACGTAAATTACAATTTTAAAAAGCCTTAAATTCATCGAAAATATTTATTAACAAACTTAAAGAATATTGTTCCGAAAATTATTTTTTTTGTATAATTTAAAAAAAAGATAAAGCCCTTTTCGAGTATATATATAATTTAATAAAAAATTACATTGTAATACAAAATAAAATTCTAAGAGAAAGTAAATGTCTTCCACCTGTGAACTACAGTCATATGCCTAAATCATGTTAAGTAAATAATATAAATTCTAAAACGAGATTAATTTTAAAAATTAAAAGTTACTGTACATTCTTTTTTAAAATTTTTATTTTAAATTATTTGTATATCAGAGCAAGGGTTGGCCTATGCCCTCATCTGTGTAAGAGAGGAGAGTCCACCTTCAACGTGGTGTGAATAGCCGGTGTTGACTCAGGAGTGGAAAGGAAAATAACGACCAGGATTGTACAAAGAGAGGTTAGTTTATTCTCAAGGCATTTACAGCAATAATTACATGACCAGAGTACCAACTGACGGACTGCCCTACTAACTCACCCCTCAACACTTCGTGTTTGCTTTGCACGGTTTTACATCAAAGTCAGTTCTAACCTTGCTGAGATAAAACTAGCGTTTTATTAAAGTGGCGTTATTTCTCTATTCTTGCTAAGTTTTTTTTTTATTTTTATTTTATTTTATTTTTTTTTTTTTGTTGAATACTTGACAATCTGTTTGTGTAACTCAATTTAAAAATGTACCTTAGTACCACATAAGGCATTAAGGGATGTGCAACTATGTGTGCTCCTAACATGGTTTGGGACTTTTGCCAACTTTTTTATTCGAAAAATGTATTCAAATCATGTTTAATTTAATATACATTTTAAGATTATATCATATGCACATATAGAGTCATAAATATTCATTATTTTTTGGTTCGTCTTGGTATTCACTAGGCATCTCTTCTGCCCTTTCCACAACTCTTTATTCAGTCCCATACTGATTCTCTTTTATATATGTTCCTTCTTTAGTAACAAATAATCGACCACTCTATATCTTGCAATATTATTCAGGTATTAAGTATTTCTTAGCAGGAGTGAAAACTTTAATTCGTTATTTACTAGTGATCCAATAATATAATTTTTTTTACAGTATATTAATTAATTTTATTCATTGAAGAATTATTGTGATATCCAGCGAACATTTGTATATTGTATTATTTTATACTGTATGATAATACAATACTGTATATTTGTATTAATTTATTAGTTAAATATCTAAATTCGAAATAGCAAAATAGAATATTTATATAACTAGTGCAGCATCTAATAATACAATATATATAGCCTCTAGTTCATATAGCTCAAAATATGTAGCTAAATTATATTTAATGTCATTAAAAATAAATATCATAGAACAAAATTATAGCTCTACCAGATTATACAACTAAGCAAATGCTCATTTCAATATACTAACCCTGGAGTGCATGTAATTAATTGTCTTTTAATGAAACATTAACTACATATAAAAAACATGTTTTGTGTGTTTCAAATTACACTGATTTTGATTTTTTATAACAATAATGGACTGGATATTATTGGTTAGTAAATAACTATTATTAATTAATATATTATTTTCTGAGAACCTTGCCTACATAAACTCCTACTTATTTTGATATTCCCTTTCAATTCAATGAAAATTCTTTGAGAGAATATTTAAACTGGTGCGTAGCCAATTTAAACGTTTATTTTGTTCCACAAGTTAGCTATACCTACTAATATTAAAAATTAAGTTATACTTTTAGCACAACATCCTTTATTATTTTTTTTAATAATTCATCAAATACTATAATTTCATAATTTCAGCTTTCAGGCTATCTTCAGATTGTAAAAATATAACTAAATTTTATATTTTGTAAATTTTTTTAATAAAAATAAAGCGTTTATAAATAGTAAATCAATAAGTTTAATATTACTTACGATTTATATATTTTAGTGAATTATATATTTTTCGTACAATTATTGGTTGTTATGTTAATTAAGGTAATTAACAAGTTGTATTTGTTTCTTAACAAGGTGGTTAACAACAATTAACAAGGTGGTGGTTTTTTGTATTTGTTTAAAAAAATATGTATCTTTTCTTTTGAAATATTTTTTCTCTATTTTTTGCAAATGCATAGTTAAAATAATTTAATTTATAGGTTAATGTTTGTTATTTGATTAAGACGTATTTTCAGCAACGTTTGATTTCGTTGTTGTATAGCTAGTTTTTTTAAAGTTTGATATGTTCCTTGTATCTGTAATGTTCTTTAAATTTCTTCCAGGTATCTCTACGTAACAAAAAAATGCATTATGATAATTTAATTTCATATATTCCAGTATTGTTTTATATAGTCTGCTAGTAAAATACTATGTTGACTTTATTTATTTTATAAGGCTAATTCAAAGAAAATTAATTTTTTTTTTAGCACGTTTAGTCATATTTTTTTAATTATTCTTATATTTTAATTGATTGTTTGGGTTCCTGTGAACACTGAGGAAATTTATATCGTTGTGTTTTGTTCCTTTTACTTTTTTATTTTCCTATGTGTTTTTTATCTTATAGTTTTAACCATTTATGGATGCTAGCTATTTTTTAGTTACTTGTCATACTTCAATAGTAAGATCTTTTAATTGGAACGTTTAACATTATATTTATGACTGATATGAAACTAGCAGTTTTGGGTTCGAAACAAATGAAATAATATGTCAGTATTGAATGGAAATCATGTTACTGATTTTTTACGAACATGAAAAAAGGGAATTTTGAAACATATTACTTAATTTATACAAACAGTGTGTTTAATAAATAAAAAACTAATTGTTATTTTCCATTTGGAATCAATTACTTAAGTTTTTTTGGAGTACTAATTACTAATTATTGGCAACTCAAGTAATATGTAATGCACGAAAGTGCTGTAATGGATCTTATTTATACGCTGTATAGAAATTTTGATATCACATACAAATGAAATTTAAATAAGACATGACGTTGGCTGATCTGGTTTGGGGTGTCCATATGTTTAGAGCGTTTCGTGTTACTTGCACGGTTTGAGCACAATCCAAATTATCCTCTGTCTTATTTATGTTTTGACAGTATAGGGATCCAAGTGAATTACATTAAAGTCATCAAACTATATACTATGTAGCTTTTTATACTATATTTATTTATAAATAATAATTAATTGTAGTCTAATTTTATGGTACATTAAATTCATTGAACAAACTACATTTATATGACAACGTTTAATTAAAAGATACGTATTTCAGGAGTATGAGAAATACGTAAATGATACACAACTCTTCTTCTGAGATATGGAATAAGGATAATTAAAATTTGTATTAATAATATACTGATTAGTGATTATACTTTAAATAAATCCGAAATTTCGATAGTTTATCATGATTTATTTTATAAAGAAGCCAATGTTTTTAGTACAATAATAGCAGGTTTACGTTCCTTTAACGTCACGATTCATTGTGGTGGTAATGGATGACTATAGTTCAAGCTTTCACGAAGCAATAATCACATTAATACAACGTATTTATATTCCATGGCATGCAATGTAGTCTTCTTAACATTTAAACACATTTATTTTTTAACAAAATATAACACATTTAAACAAAATCAAGGTTTAAAATTGGGTCCACCGACTTTGAAACTATAGTAATCCATTATCACAGTAAGGAATTGTGACGTTAAATGTACATGAACCTGCTACTATTGTGAACCAATTCTATAGACAAAATAATGAACGAATTTTTTAGGATTAGATTATTGGTATGTTTGGGGATCTTATCAGTAAGGGTTGGGAGAAGGATTAGTTCATTACAAGTTGAAAACTTCTTACAACTATTTCCATTGCATTCCGGATTCACTCGGATTCACTACCTCTAACCTAGGCATATAAACCTAACGCCGTAGACCAGGCTGAGTCACTGGAAACACAAATATACAAAGATAACCTTCTTGTCAGTTGAATAACGTAAAGCCCACAAGCACATACCAATTAAAATACGTATATATTTTTGTTGAATATTATTTTATTCCTTTTTAAACAATAAAATGAATTTTATTTAGGAAATAAAAGTTAAATAACTAGAAATAATTTTATTTAATGATAGGACACTAAAGTTTTTAAATTTATATAGTAGGTAGAGACCTCAACATAGTAAAAATAAAATAATACGGACTAACTAATCATTGAAGTTTAATGTAAAATTTTACATAGGTGGAATTATTTTACATTTTAAAAGCTAGTTTATTACATTCTATTCCTATGTTTGGAATAATAAAGACATTACAACATTACATAGCAGACCCGGTTTATGTTGAACATGCCAAATAAGGATAGCGTTGTCGTTAAAGCTAATGAGTATGTGAAAGGAAACCATATGGGACAGCTTTGTGTACCGGATGTATAGCCATACTGAGTCAGTATATGGGCGTTATCTGTCTTTATAGACTAACTAATGTCACCATCTCACGAGATAAACTTACAGGATGGCTCAGTGTACCGGATGTATAGTCATACTGAGTCAGTAATTGAGTTTTATCTATATTTATGAACTAACTAATGTCACCATCTCACGAGAGAAACGTGCTAGACAACTCTGTGTACCAGATGTATAGCCATACTGAGTCAGCAGTTGGGCGTTATCTCAATTTATGAACTAATTAATGTCACCATCTCATGAGAGAACCATACGGGACAGCTCTGTGTACCAGATGTATAGCCATAATGAGTCAGTAGTTGGGCGTTATCTGTATTTATGAACTAACTAATGTCACCATCTCACGAGAGAAACGTGCTGGACAATTCTGGGTACCAGATGTATAGCCATACTGAGTCAGCATTTGGGCGTTATCTGTATTTATGAACTAACTAATGTCACCATCTCACGAGAGAAACGTGCTGGACAACTCTGTGTACCAGATGTATAGCCATACTGAGTCAGTAGTTGGGCGTTATCTGTATTTATGAACTAACTAATGTCACCATCTCATGAGAGAAACTTACAGGACAGCTCTGTGTACCAGATGTATAGCCTTACTGAGTCAGTAGTTGGGCGTTATCTGTATTTATGAACTAACTAATGTCACCATCTCACGAGAGAAACTTACAGGACAGCTCTGTGTACCAGATGTATAGCCTTACTGAGTCAGCAGTTGGGCGTTATCTGTATTTATGAACTAACTAATGTCACCATCTCACGAGAGAAACGTGCTGGACAACTCTGTGTACCAGATGTATAGCCATACTGAGTCAGTAGTTGGGCGTTATCTGTATTTATGAACTAACTAATGTCACCATCTCACGAAAGAAACTTACAGGACAGCTCTGTGTACCGGATGTATAGCCTTACTGAGTCAGCAGTTGGGCGTTATCTGTATTTATGAACTAAAAAATGTCATCATCTCATGAGAGAACCATACGAGACAGCTCTGTGTACCAGATGTATAGCCATACTGAGTCAGTAATTGAGTGTTATCTATATTTATGAACTAACTAATGTCACCATCTCACGAGAGAAACGTGCTGGACAATTCTGGGTACCAGATGTATAGCCATACTGAGTCAGCATTTGGGCGTTATCTGTATTTATGAACTAACTAATGTCATCATCTCACGAGAGAAACGTGCTGGACAACTCTGTGTACCAGATGTATAGCCATACTGAGTCAGCAGTTGGGCGTTATTTGCCTTTATATACTAACTAAAGTCACCATCTCACGAAAGAACCGTGCGGAACAGCTCTGTGTACCGGATGTATAGCCATACTGAGTCAGCAGTTGGGCGTTATCTGTATTTATATACTAACTTAAGTCGCCATCTCACGAAAGAACCGTGCGGAACAGCTCTATGTACCGGATGTATAGCCATACTGAGTCAGCAGTTAGGTGTTATCTGCCTTTATATACTAACTAATGTCACCATATCATGAAAGAAAATAGGCAATCTGTTCTTTTATCATTATAAAACTTTGTATGGGTAGTGAATAGGGATTATGTTGTGCTGACTTTTGCTTGTCAATAAATTTTTAATAGTAATATGTAGGCCTACTGCTGTTGCGATAAGTTTTTGAAAAAAAATATTGTTGCTAAATAAAATTAGTATACTTAGCTATAATCTGCACTTGATACAATGTCTATAATTAATAACGATATATAATGTAAGAATAAAATAATCTCTAATTGTTCATGTTTTATTATTTTACAAATTACATTACTTAAATTAAAATTTAAAAATAAGTTCAGGTTATGATTTGTCGTTTATGACTCGAAAAGATTTTGTTAGTATTACATTTCTCGTTCAAGTATCACTTTTTTCTCATCGCGAGGCTTGTTTTTATGTTTCCGGCCATTTAAATGTTTGTTTATTGTTTTTAGAAACGTTAGTAACTGGAGTAAAATTTTTGAACGGAAATAGCTATAACAATTTCTAAAGATTAAATGAGAAAAAAAAAAAAAAACAATTCAATATGTCGAGAAATAGTTACCCTTGCTGTAATAAAAGGCCATATTGACCATTTGTAATAATTGCTTGTAAGCTTCATTCGTTGTAAGTCATTTGATGAACAATATGTTTTGGTAAAGCCCATGTTTATAGTAAATATATATATATTTTAAACCGGATCTATCTTTATGAAACCACCATTTTTTTAGTATATAAAACCAATTATTGTCATATTTTATCTAGTGTTTTTGAGAAATTAAAACTTTTTGAGACCCGATTGAACTCTATTACCTTGAATGTATTTGTCAACCATGGAATCAAATATTAATTTGAGTGCATTACTACCTGTCATGAGATCCATTGTTTGGATATACTCCCCACAATCACATGACTGTCAATCCCTGTTTATACTCCCAGTAATTTTATATGCCAACGCCAGTTCGGAACCGTTATAACAGTGTCCAATCCCTACGAGGGAGGTTAATCCCACCTACAGGCATTAACGGATCCTTAATAAGGAACTTATTGCGTCCATCAAAACTTTTCCACGCTATGGCCCAGCTGGTATTGTGTGAAAAGCTTGATCCGCTCAAATGGAAAGCAGTACGTAGAAGTGGGTTTCGAGATTTTAGTGACCGTTCTGACGTGGGAGATCCTGTGGGTAGGTGCGGGTTATTCCAGATCCTATTGAATTCTTTGAATAGTGCCCCCTGACGTCTTATCTCTGTAGGAGCTATATTGCACAGCACTGGGAACTAAGAAAGTGGAGTTGACATGAGGGTGCCACTAATATATCTCATGAACCTATTATGTTGGACATCGACCACTCGGAAAAAAACCACCGTATGAACACGGCCTGTAGCCAAACGGGAGCACTATATTCAGCAGCTGAATAGACCAGTAACAGGAGTGTGCGTTGGCTTCCCAAGTTGTTCCGGCAATATGATGTAATACATTTTCCGTGGTTTTAATTTTAGCTGCTGTTTTTTTGAAGATATCTTTTAAAGGTCAGGGATCGATATAACGTTACTCCCAAGTACTGTGCATGCGCATTATGATGGGGTTCTACACCATTTAGGAGGATGTTCACTTTTCGATTAGTCAGAAGTGGAAGCATGCTACTTCGGTTTTTGATAGGTTACGATTCAGCTTATAGGTTCTAAAATATCTTCGAGGGCTGCAAGGTCACTTGTAAGTGTTTCTTTAGTAGTTGTGAAGTTCTTATGCTAGTAAGCTAAAGCTATATCATACGCATATATAAATTGTCTAGACTTTGTGATTGGGATGTCAGCAGTCTTCACGACGATTAAAATTGGAGTAAGTACAGACCCCTGTGGCAGCCCATCCTTCAGCTGTCTAAAAGAACTTTCTTCACGACCGAGATAAACGTTTATTAACCAGATAAGTATCATGATGTTATTTCACCTTGGAGCGTAAGATTATCGGGGTGGGGGTGGTTTTATAATAACTACAATGAATAGTAATACTTAGTTGGATATATCATAAAAAATGTTGTTGAAGAAAATAATTATAGTTTCATTATATATTAGAAGAATGCAACCTAATTAACAAGCTACTTTAAGTTAGTCACCTAAACGAAATTATTTACGGCCAAAAATCACTATTAGATTATTTTATACTTTGGTTTGAGTATTATCACAATAATTAGTCAAAGTTACAGTAATATAAATTAAAAATTATCTAAGCTTTTTTTAATTTTATCAAACAAAATATCACACCTCAAAAAGTAATTTTTCTGTACACTCGTTATTAATCGACGCGTTTAATTTTATGTTACATGAGACGAGTGCAGACACAAGCGAGGACAACTTTCTTCATGACACGGAGGAATATGAAGTGGGAGACTTCAACCACGAGGTAATTTTCTGTCTCATTTAAAATGAAATGCTTTCTGGAGTGCTTTAATAACGTAAGAAGCCTTTAGCTATGCCACCGAGACTGTCATGGGTTTTAACAGTAAATGTAATTTGATAATGTGGTTCGTGGGTCACAATCTATGTCTTTGCATTGCGAGATAGTTATTTTTTATTCTCGCAATGTAGCTGGAGTTATTTTATTTGCTAATACAAATCACTCAAATTGTGCATTATACAATTTATTATATATTCTAATTGGGGTTAAGTGTTAGAGAGGACTTTACAGTCCCGACTTCGCCCCCTAAAAAAGGCATTTTTAATTTTATTTCACTTTTTAATTCCAAACCTCTTAAAATGTGTCATTAGAATGAAATATTAGGGTTTGGACGAAAATAAATTTAATGAAATTAAGTGCTGTAACCAAATTTTAAATATATGCCATTATCACAAACCATGGTCTATATAAATGAGCATGGGGCAGTTCTTAACTATTTTTTACTATTGGTACTCATAATGGGATGTTAAATTACTCTCAAAATAACACAAGGTACCGGACCGAATAAAACATCACTGTGCCAAAAATCTAAATTTATTAATATTATATTTACCTTTTACTATTCATTCTATGATTTCTGTAAATTACTTATTTCTTTTTTTTTTAATGTTGCTGGTTATTGATTGTAAACTGGAAATTGGTTGTTAATAAAATCAGTTAAAAGAATTTTGATTTAGAAACTCAGTTTAATGTGCAGACTATTTAATATCTTGATACGCAATTATTGTGTATTCATCACAAAAATAACGAATAGCATTTTTGTATACTATATTTTTTATTATGTAGTTTTTAGATTAGGCAAATATAAATCCCTAGAAATAATATGTTTAGTTATATTTTTATTATTCTGTAGTGTGACTCATTATCATTTTAATTCATCAGGTGATTTTAGTTTGAATTACCTTAACAAAGTACATATGTATTTTAGACAAAAATATCCAACAATAGGGGAAACTATTAATGTAATGGTTTACCGATAATATCTTCAAATATGTTCTAAATTTGTCATTTACTAAAGCAGGAAGCTCAAAAATGACTTAATTAAGATTTTTAAAAACAATACATTGAATGTTTTTTTATTTTTATGTTTCTCATTTTGTTGGCTTAAACTACCTAGTTACAATGTATATCACTATAATAATTATATGGATTATTAGGTAATATGGTTAATTGAATAAATAAAAATTGTAACTTTAATTGCATTTTTTAGTTTTACTTGCCGATAGTATAGTACTTTTATGTTCATTCGATATCAGATAAGTATATTACTGTAATTTAATTACTTAATTTCAATCTCAGATTTTTTTAAATAGGTGCCAGTAATCTGCAATCTTTACTACACTAACTTTACATCATTAACTTAGGTCAAGATTATAACTATTAACTAACTTTAAAAATGTAGAATACATTTTATTCTATGAAATGTACTTCCGGTGTAATCAACAAAGTCCTATCAGCAAATAATGTTGTAATAGTCTTAAATTATTATAAATTTCAGATTAACTTATTTTAAGCTCTACAGTCGATTAACTAAAATAAAATGTTTTTAGTTGAAGTGCAAAAGGTGTCAACAGAAGTCATTAAGAAAACTGCCCTATTTTCAGCACAGGATGTCACTAGGTTCTAACGGATGTCCGTGTATATTCTAATACGTAAAAATATCAATCCTATCACTTTATCATGCATTGATGTTCCTATAAATATGGAGTATTCAGTATAAAAAAATCAATATTTTACGTTTTATCCTATAAATGCTGAAGTAAAAGTAATGTTTATATTATTAAATACTCAAACTAACAGTATAATATTACTCATTGTTCTCTTTAATAATTTTAGAACGTATTGAGCTAAGACCAAATCAATTTTGTTTAGAAATTAAACTGTTATTAATATTACTAAACTATATCATTTATAGAATTATACTAAAGGGGCACGTAACATTTATTATATTGTATTTATATATATGCAATTGATTAAGATTTTTAAATATAGTTAAAACTATCTAGGTAATTGTATTGTTTCGACATTGATTGAAATACGGACAAATTCATATGAAGTTTTATTGCAATTTGTAAAACACATTGGGATATTTGAGCGTAATAAAAATGTTAAAGTAAACATTTTGTCATGCCTTATATTGATTAACGTTTGTAAAAGTTGCATATAAAAAACTACATAGTATTTCTTTTACTTTTCTTTTATTTACCAACAGAAAATATATATTTGTGTTTTCTGTGTTTATATTGCAGCGCGTATCAAATAACCGAATATTTTACTCGGTTGTTTTGATAATTAATGTAAACAAACAGTAAAAAAAATAAATAAATAAATAAAATAATAACCAAAGTTTGTCGTTTCTTAAATGTATTACTTTTTAATGTAAATTCATTTATCAAAAAAATTATCTAATATTTATAAGTCCTAAACTCTTCACACTCTCATCCTGCATTGAAGACCAACATGGCTTATGTAGCAGCTCTGTATTCAAATACCTTGTATACCATGATACATCATTATTATTGCCAAAGCATTCAGCAAAAATAAGTTTAAAGAGCAACTTAAATGCCGCCAATTTAAAAATCTTACTGAAATGCCACAAAACAAGGTTTATTAATGTTATATAACTGTATTTTGTACTTTATCATTAAAATAACAGTTAATTTAGGTGATTAAGTCATATTTATAAATAAACCTTAATACAAACTAGTCAAAATAGGGGTTTTCATAAAAAATTAAAATGTACTACGTATAAATACAATCTTCAAACTGGTCCATTTCAATTAAAAAAGTTGCATCTGCTTCTGGGATACCGAAGTCATAAGTTCAAAGGTATGAAGAAAGAACAAAAAACATTATAAAACACACATACATCACGGGGCTGTTGGAGGATGTGCCTTGACAGAAGAGCGGAATTTGTTTAAAGATAATAGAACATTTATGGTCGAGGAATATGTCATATGACATGTAGTAACAATATTATCAAATAAATTTACATTTTACCTAACATGATCTGTAAACAGTTATAATGATCATCATTATAACACCCAAAATCCATACGAAGAGATATATGAAGATATATCTTGCACGAAGAGAACTTGAAATCTAATGGTATAACAGTGTGGGCTGCTGTTACGAAGGGCTGCTGTTACCAAGGATGGTGTTTTATCGTATGACTTATCTCATCAGGCAATGACTGAAGACAGATACGCATAAATTGTAACCAATAAAATAGTTCCCTATCTTCCTCAGCCCGAGATGAGGAGCGTTGTTTGTTAGAAGGATAGAGCTCCTCCACGTTATGCTAATGTGGCCAAAGCAGTTTTACAACAAAATCCTAGCAACCATTGTAATGGTCGTGTTAATAGCTTCATGGACTAGGACCTAGGATCACCAGACTTAGCTGTTAGCTATTTTTTCTATGGGGCATTTTGAACGAAAAAAGTGTACTCTCAATATCTTGCACCACATTTTGAATTAATGAGGTTGAATGAAAGGAACTCATGTTGATAACTCGGCAGTTTTCAAAAAATGTTTATAACTCACTTTTTTCCATTTTCACCAGTGCTTGGCTATTGAAAGATGTGAGTTTGAATAAAAATTAATTAAATAAATTATATTTAATGACTTTCATATTATATATTAACTATAAATATAGAGAATTTTGTTTGTAGTATTTTCAAAATGTCTGCCAATTTATTTTTAAAATATTAATTTTTCCTTTGAACGCTCTTGTATGCATAATTAAACATTAATTCAATATCAAAATGAAAGAAATACATAATGGCGTTTCATGTAGATCTGTTATTAGAGAGAGCAGACACTACAAAAATAAGCTATTTTATTTCTTAATCAAAGACATCTAAAATGGGAACTTTAAAAACCTAATTGTTTCATAGGTTTTAGATATGTATAATCCTTTCATATGTTGCCTTTCCAAAGTTATTTTAAAATATTTATATCAGTTAAGATTTAACGTTACTTGATTTTTCAGCAACCTAGACATATATATATATATATTTTCCAACGAAAACAGGAGGTAATGATGTAATATTTTAATAGCTGTGAAAATGTTTAGCTCAACGAAATTAACCATAGTTAATTTAATTCATCCAGGTAGTTTAGTTTCGGATAAATTTAGCCACAATGCCTTATATTGTAGCTGTGTAATGAACTTTACAGGGTTAGGAGAGGGTCTGGAATATATATTATTATTCTTAAAACTATCGAAAGAAATTTAATGTAACTTTGTAGTTACGTACACATCCCTATACCAATTATCTAGTTATATTTAATTTTCTTTTCGCATAACCAGGGGATAACTTATGAAGGAAGTCTTAAAAATGTTAAATTTAAACGTGCCTTCAATTATACCTTATTTAAAATGTATTTGTTTGCCCAAGACAAAAATGCTAACCTGAGGTCAAAAAAATTATCCAGTAAGAAGATATAGCATCTAAGAAATTTAATGTCATATAACTAATACTGATTAAGAACAAGGACAAGATAGTTACTATCCATTCTTACGTACAGCATAGCATTTAACTTGACAGAATATGAGAAATTAATAAATGTTCCCAAAAAAATATAACAGAATATTATAAAAATGTTATTAAACTATTTGTAGTGTATATCCACTGTTGAAAATATTTGAATATTTGTATATTTTTTATCTATGTAAAATTACATAGTTATTAGACATAGACAAATAATAAATATTTCATTATTGATAACTTAAAGCTAATTTAAGTTGTCTATGTCTAAACTAAGTTTGTGTATTCTTAGATATTATTTAAATGGGCCTATGGAGACCGTGTTTCAGATGTTACAAAGAATATTACATAGAAAAACAATTTCCTGCTATCTCTCGCAAGGGCTTTGATGTAGCGGTTGCAATGACAAACCAGGTTATCTTTCAATAGATCATTTTCGTACCGTTTTACAGTTACAACTTGATAAACTTTGGCTTCCGTTAAAAACATTACTATCATTAGTCTGTGTAGTTTGGATTTAATCTAATGCCATTACAATTTTTTTACACCATTTACCTCCGTCAATACATGTAAAATTGTAATACATGTCCAGTTATAATATATACAATTGTTTTAAACAATAATAAAATAAATTATAAAGTAAATAATTTACATATAAAATAATATTGTTATGTCTATCTTAATAATTCAATATAAACAAACTCGTTTAAAAAGCATATTTACTAGTGTTAATGTTTATGCCTTTTAGATCAAAGATCAAATAACTTTATCAAAATAAAATACCTCTGAAAAACATTATAATGAGAAAAATAGATCATATAACTTTAAAGATTTTCAAAATTAATATATTTTCATTTATAATACGTTTGTTTTAAATTTATGTTTATAAAAGAGCTCTATATTAAAAAAAAATATAAGAATATCAGCGTTGCGGATTATATACCTCTTTGCAAGTGCGCAATTAAACGAGGCAGTATAATCCACATTACGCGAATGAAACCTGACGGGACTATTTACATATTTATGTTCATTATAACTACTGTACTCTACGTGTAATATGAATCTTTATTTTATGGAACACAGATAGTTCGAACCACTGAATTCAGGATTAATTTGAATAGGAATTGATGGTTCGTATATCGTACTTTTATTGGTTTTGGCTACGAGAGAATCAGATGTATATGGTTAATATAAAAACAACCAGGTACGAGATTGCACATATAATCTGACTAATAAATAATTATAGAATTAATAATATACCTAACTCCAAAAGGACGAATTATTTCTGAATTTCTAAACACTTTGGTGAACGTCAAAGTAATACATTGTTTTGGCATTTTACTATACAGGGTGATTTAAAATTGTTTAGCCAAACTTTGGGATAGTGTTCTAGACATAAAAAAAAAAAAAAAATGGTCCTATAACAGTATGGTCTATCTCACTTCATTATCCGTATATCTGTATGTTTGTGTATTTTATTAAAAAAATTATATTTCAGGAACTGTAAATGGTACAGATATAAAATTTTGCTTGCTTACTAAGGTTGATAGAACCTCATTTTACACTGGTTTTTAAGGGTTTGAAATGGGCTTGCATTTTAAATATTAAAAATGCACGAAAAAACCAATAAATACACAAAAGATTAGAAAGCATAGCTTTTTTTAACTTATTTCATGCTAAAAGAAATGGATACCTCATTTGATATTTGGTGGGCTTATGGCCCAGATATGGTCCAAAAACCTGTAACGTAAAATATACTGAATAACAAAACCAACCAATAACTCAAATATCACTTTGCTGATAGTATGAAAATTGCAGTTTGTAACAATAAATAACTATTAATTAATTACTATTAGATCCAAACAAGTGCTTTAAATGACGGTATTAAATTTCAAATGACAGACTTGTCAAATGAGGTATAAATTATATTAGCATTAAATAAGCTAAAAAAAGTTTTTTTTATTTATGAATTTTAATGTTTTAAATATAAGCCATTTTCAAATGGTTTAGTAAAAACCTTTAAAAACCAGTTTAAAATGAGTTTATGTGAATCTTAGTAAGTAAGCAACATTTTAAACCTGTACCATTTACGGTTCCTGAGTTATTATTATTGTTATTTATTTTTTTTATTTATTTTTTTTTTTTTTGTAAAATACACAAACATACAGACAGGCAGGATAACGAAGCGAGATAGACCATACTATCACAGGACAATTTTTGTTTGTTTTTATCTAGAACATGATCCCAAAGTTTGGCTACACAATTTTAAATCACCATGTATAATTGATCTATAGTTTGGTACATCAGTCTTTAATTATAGTTAGCAAACAAAATTTTGTATACATATATTAAATGTTAACTGTTAGGTAATAAGATAATTGTATATAGTTCATATATTCTATAGTTGTAAGCATTGAAGCTTGGTATTTCACATTCTCACGGAAACCAAGAGAGAGAGAGGGTTATCTGTCCTCAGAATAGGCATCACGCCACCCCGTAACTCGAGTTCTTATTGGGTGGACTAGAAATTACTCTCGCCTGATGCGATGCGAGGGGTCGTTTTCACCCCAGATCTCACGGCTAGTCTCAATGTGCACACACCTCGCTC
>JAQJVL010005228.1:0-37132 GCA_035578905.1 Stictocephala bisonia | reverse complement strand
TTAATTGTCAAACCATTCATCATGTTATGTGTATTTATTTATAGATTCATATTCGAATTTGCATATTTGTTAGATATTATTTATGTTACATTTACAAAATATTTATCCTTGTTATCGCTTATATCACTTATAGTATATCAATACAAATTGTTGAATTTATTGTATATTTATTGCATATATTTATTTGTGCATGTTAACTTGATTGTTCTCAATTGTATATTGTTATCCAACTAATTCTTTAAGCACTGGTAATTACCATATTTATTATCCTCATGTTATATTTGTATTTCAACCACTATGGTACTGTATCTTACTGCCTTATGCACTAGTAGTTATAAACTCACACGTTATCATATCTCAACTGTTACCGTACCTGTGTTAAATTAATGTATCTTTTTTTTCCACTTTCTGTCAATTATTACTTATGTTGTATCAATCGCTATTTAGTCACAATGCATGCCCCTTCTTGTTACCCATAACCACCCCGAACAATAAATTGCAAAACAAAAGAAGTGCAAAAGATCAAGTACCAACTAAGTAGGGGTGGATTGGAAGAAATTGGACCAGCATTTACTCTATTTATACATTCTGTTCTCTATTTTCAGCCAAAGGTTTCTTGTATACAATTTTGTTAAAAAGGCATATGCCGTTAATCATAATAAATAAAATAAATAAACATTTTCTTAAACAACAAATATCACAAACCTTAACAAACTTGTTTTCTTCCCTCTCTTCTTCGCTTGATGAAGACATGTTGGTGATGAACGTGACTGATATCTAAGCAAAACAAATGGTGACTGACTGAGGGACTGAACGGTAAACAACGATAATTTGGAATGGAGACAGACAGGTCACGATAGGATCGTATCGACCGGCAAGTCAAATCAAGTAACTACATGGTTGAGTATTTACTAGGCCTAGTAATACCTTGAGTTGTTCCAGACTGATCCGGATTATGCTGAGCATTCACTCAGAACAATTAGAATCTTTGTATTCACTTTGATTTTAGAAACTACTTTACCTGTCCAGTAACACTTCCATAGAAATTACTTGACTTTATTCACTTCACCCTTTGTGTATCATTTTATTTATTATTTTACATATATTAATGAATAAGGGTGGCAATGTATGCAGTTTTGAGAACCTGGCGACTATATTGTGTCACTATTCCACTGATTTCGTCAGCAAAGCCCTTTTGTGGCGGTACTAATAATTAGCTCTTTAAACACATCAATTACTTCAGAAAAGTCCTAGTTACAGTACAGAACTTCTCGTTACCTGCCACATGGCAGACGGATCCAGGGCCGGAACAAGGGGGGGGCAGAGGGGGCGGTTGCCCCGGGCGGCAGGGTTGAAGGGCGGCAAATTCTGGTTGCAGAAAATTTGTTTACTACAGTTTGTAAAAGTTTTTAATGAGCCAAACGTCATAAAGGAACGTCAATTAAGTAATTTCAAAACTGCATAACGTAGTAAACAAACAATAATTTTACAATAGCAATCAATATAATAATTGCAACGGAGTAGAAAACACTGAGAGCCCTAATAGCATAGTTAGCAGCACAGCAAAGTTTGTTTACAATTTCAGCTGATCGCCATCCCAGTCAAGGCGCCATGCCGCCCTGCCTCACTGCCGTGCCGCCGCCCCATACAAAGATGGGCTTGATATAAAAAATTGTAGAGGACAGTCCTATGATAATGGAGCCAACATGGCTGGGAAGTACAAAGGGGTACAGGCTAGAATTCTAGAGAAAAATGAACTAGCCAATTTCGTGCCCTGTGTAGCCCATTCGTTGAATCTGGTAGGAGTGCATGCAGCAGACGCTTCAGTTGAAGCACAAAGCTTTTTTGGAACTTTGGGGAGTTTGTACAATTTTTTTGTTGCTTCCACTTCGCGATGGAAAATTCTAATGAAGCATGTACCGACAACTCTAAAATCACAAAGCAAAACAAGATGGTCTGCGAGAATCGAGGCTGTTGAAGCTGTGTACAAACACTTTGGCAAAGTCATAGAGGCACTAGAAGAAATCCTAGATCACCCTTTCTCATCATCTGACTCAAAATCAGAATCTAAATCTTTGCTTAACAAGTTGAAAACTTTTGAATTTATTGTTTTGTGTTGTTTTTGGTATTCACAACTGAAAAAGATTGATGGTGTTAATAAGTTTCTACAAAGAGAAGACTTAACAGTTGACCAGGCTTCCAGACACATTCTAGGACTTTGTCAGTTTCTGAAAACTTCACGAGAGTATTCACCGTCTGAAGCACTTTCTGAAGCAAAGTTGATTGCACAAATGAATGATATATCTCCAGAATTCACAGAAAAAAGGAAGAGGAAAAGGAAAACAATATATGACGAACTTTGTGAAGATGAAGCTGTAACCCGCACCCCTGAAGAGCTGTTCATTGCATCCATGCTGCAAATTTCTGATAGGTTGATCATGGAAATGAGCACCAGATTTAAATCATTAGAGAATATCAATGACAAGTTCGGGTTTTTGAATGGCGGCCAAATTAATGAAATGACCTTAGATGACTTAAAACTCAAAGCTGGTGAGTTGGCAGATACGTATAAGGAAGACTTGATCAAAAAGGAGTTGATATTTGAAATCGAAAGTTTTAAAGGCTTTGCATTAGGAATAGATAATAACTTTAAAACGTCTAGTGCTTCCACTACACTAGAACTCATTTTAAAGAACAAGCTAGAAGAAATGTACCCGAATATTACAACAGGACTTAAAATATTCCTCACACTACCAGTATCAGTTGCTACCGGAGAAAGGAGTTTCAGCAAGCTCAAGTTGGTCAAAAATCACCTAAGAAGTTCTATGTCTCAACAAAGACTCACTGATCTTAGCATTATTACCATCGAACACAAGCGAGCCTCAAACATTAGCTTTGATAAAGTGATCAAAGAATTTGCGTCCAAAAAGAGTCGTAAAGTAATCATTAGAGATTAAGTTGTGACGCATCTAAAGTCTATACTACTACTACCTACATACCATTGTTATTTATAGTGTGAATATTTGTATAAATTATAATACTTTATAAAAACTATGTCAACTTTTCTTAATTTATTTGTTTACCTATTCCATTTTTTTTTTAATTTGTGAGGGATTTTTTGTTGTGGGTGAAGGGGGGGGAGGGGCGGCAAATTTTAGTTTGCCCCCCCTCAAAAATTGTCTAGATCCGGCCCTGGACGGATCCATAGGGCAAGGGTGTAAAACGATTACTGCTTTGTGGTTAAATGTAGAGTTATAAAATACTTTAATTTTCGTATTTAACTGAAATGGTTTTACCTAATAATTATATGTAACGTTTTTTTCAACGTCAGTCGTATGAGTCTGCAGGGTTGTAGGCGAGTCAACATCAATTGTATTCCACACTGTTTTAGTCCAAAAGTTGAGTTTCTTAATTAATCTCATGCAAGAAGAAAAATGTTGTAACAAGGAATGTTGTATAGTGATATAGGAAACATTGAAAAGTGATATGCTTAGTTAATATAGTTCATAAGCCTATAGACTATACATTTTTAATAACTGTGTATAAATAGGTACCTATAATAAAGCTAAAGTGACAGTATATGAAAATGGTTAACTGAACATATATCTCTGCCAAAGTCAAAATGCTATGTACAGTATTTAGCTTGTTTCATCTATTTATTTACAGATATTTAGCAGCTAGTATATCAAGAGTGACATGTGAAGTAGGTGAGAAGAGCTAAAGTGACTGGGCGCAACGTGCACCGTTCCTGTGTATAGTAGGCCTATTAATATTCTTTTTCCCAGATCAAAGAGTGCCATTCTTTCACTACAAGAAACTAGTAACAATTCCTCTCTAAATACAATCAGTAAAAAACAAAATAAATAAGATTACATATTTAATTCACTTTGAAGGATTGTTCTGTTTTTAACAATACGTTATGTTTTGTATGAAAAATGTTTTTCCCTCATGTTTTGGGGGGAGGAGAGTTCTGACCCCTCCCCCTCTGCTGGCTATGGCCTTGGCTGTATGGGGCTCATCCATATTTTGACAATGTATTTAAATCCCAAAAGACCTTGATAAGAATAATAACCAAGCTTCCAACCTTATTTAGCAAATTAAAACTACCAAGCTTAAACATTTTGGAAATTTTAAAATTTTGTCATATAAATGCTAAAAATTCCATCAATTTCAATTAAACCATGGTTACAACAAAAGAAATTCTGAGCTATCCAGTTCACAACCAAATAAAATTTGAAAAAATCCATTTTTACATTTCAATAAAAAAGTGTTAAGTGACTAATTAAAATTTAGCACTTTGGCACCATCTGCATTATTTGTTTTTATTTATGTTGTCATAGAGACACAATTGTCAGTTCAGTTGTTATTAAGAAAAGTTAAGAGCACGACATATTTTTGTAATTCTTACTCTAAAATAAATAATATTAAAACGAAAACAAGGTTTAATATTTATCAGGTTATGGGCCCAGATCGCTGTTAATAAGAGTAAAAAGTAAAAAAAAATGTCGTTATCGTCAAGTACAATTAAGCCTCTTACAAAAGGAAATTATGATACGTGGGCTATGCAAATTGAAGCTGTAATGGTAAAAAACAGTACATGGATGTATGTAAATGGCAAGAAACCAAAACCCGCATTGGTTGAAGATGATGCTGCATCGGCTCAAAAAGTTGAAAGGTGGGAAGAAGAAGATGCTAAAGCTAAGTCAGATTTAATAATTGCTATTGATCCAAGTTTATTACGAATGGTAAAAGGTTTAAATACTTCAAAACAAATTTGGGACAAGTTAAAATCAGAATATGCATCTACGGGACCGGTAAAACGAGCAAGTTTACTCAAACGTGTGACATCTTACAAGATAATAGACAACGGTGATTTTCATACTCAACTGATGGAATTTTTTGACATAATATCTAAGCTGTCAGCTATGGGAGTCGAAATGCATGATGATTTACAGTCAACATTACTTCTTAATGCATTGCCCTCAAGTTTTGAAATGTTCAGATGTGCTATGGAGTCTCAAAATGAATTGCCTAAACCAGATATACTTAGAGAAAAGGTTATTGAAAAGTATGATGCTCAAAGTCAACGTGACATGGATAATTCAGAGGTCAGTCTAGCTCAACCGTCGAGCTGAAAGGTCGCTCTGATAAGTCGCTCCACTGTTATCAAGTACGTGCACGCTCTGTCTTGTTCAAGTGCAGCCGCGTGCTATTGCGTAGATTAAAATTATTTAAATGCTTATTGTTGTTTTCTTTTAAGTGATATGTCGTCCAACTGTGGTATCTGCAACCAACCATGTTCTGGTGAGGAGGTCGAGTCAGTGGTTAATTGTGCCGGGAAGTGCGATAAGTCCTTTCATGCGCTTTGTATTAAGGACGATCTGTCAGGAAAAAAGCTTCGTTCAGGGCGTACCTGGAAGTGTAGTGAGTGCCGTAACACCTCATCAGCACAAAGCAGTGTCAACTCAGCGTCCAGTACTTCCCTCACTAAGGAGTTCCTCGTCAGAGTGCTAGATGAATTTAAAATCGACGTCTTCGGGGAGCTGAAAACTTTCAAGAACGAGATGAGTGAGTTATCGTCCTCAGTTAAATTCAATTCCGATAAGCTAGATGAATCGACGCAGCTGATGAAGGAAATAAAAAATGAACTGTCCGCCTTGAAGAAGGAAAACGAAGAACTTCGCATCAAGAATACCGCTCTTACTGGTGAAGTGGGTGTACTGAAGGACAAAGTGAGAACCCTGCAGCAGTATTCTCGTAGGAACAACGTCGAGATCAGCGGGCTTCCGGTGTCAGCAAACGAAGACGTGGTCGACCTCGTGAAGGATGTCGGAGCTGCATTGGGAGTGGAGCTGTGGAAGGGTGACATATCAGCAGCCCATAGGATCCCGTCCTTCAAGAAGGAGCGTACCCCTTCAATAGTTGTGCAATTCATCAGTCGAGCAACGAGAGACAGTATCATCGCCAAGTACAGAGAGAGAAAAGGTTTAACAGCCCGCGATGTCAACCAGGCATTCCCTCAACAAAAGATGTATCTTAATGAACATCTGTCTCCGGACAACAAGGTATTTCTATTCAAACTAAAAGAAAAATGTAGAGAAATAGGCTATGCGTATTCCTGGTGTCGAGATGGAAAGTTTTTCGTTAGAAAGTCACAAGGGGAAAGAAGTAAAAAAGTGGACACCTACGATGAGCTTGATAAGCTTAAGTAGTCAAATTACTTCTTATGTCATGTGTATAAGCACTAATTCAAGATTTAAATTTTTTATTTTCAAGTTAGGGTTATTTTATTTTCTGATAAGAAGTATTTAATTTTGTATAATATAATATAACAGTTTTAATATTACAGTATATAATATAATATAAAAGTTTAAGATTTTTGTATAATATGAATTCACAATCTTTAGTAGATATAGATTTAAATCAGTTCTTTGACCCCTTAAAAGAGACAAGTTTAAATTTTATCTATACTAATATACGGAGTATGAGAAAAAACTTTGACAGATTTATTTTAGAGCTTAATAGTATAAATAACAAAATTAATATAATTATATTAAGTGAAATTTGGATTGACACAAATGAAGTTAATCTATATAATATTCCTGGTTATAATGTATTTGCCCAATGTAATAACTCGTACAGAGCTGGTGGTGTTATATGTTATGTTGATAACAAAATAGATTGCAGTAAATTAGATATGAAAATGACAGCAGCCGACACCCTACTCCTTAGTATTAAACATAACAATTTATATTTTAAAATTTTTTGTGTATATAGATTGCAAAGTGTACCTGAGGGTATTTTTTTATCAGAATTGTCACAATCCATTGAAAACTTAAACAATAATGTTATTTACATAGGCGATATTAATATTAATATAGCTGTTAACAGCCTAATTTCTAATCGCTATCTTAGTCTATTGAATAACAATGGTTTCCAGTCATTTGTAAATACTCCTACTAGAATTGCTGTATCATCAAAGAGTTGCATTGATCACATTTTTATAAGAAGTAAAGAACTCAATTGTTTTCATTCAAATGTTTTTGACAATAGTATAACCGATCACTGTATTTTAGGTCTGAAATATAATAAAAAATCTAATAATCAATCCATTGAACATTCAGGCTTTTGTATAAATGCTCCAGTTCAAAAAAATGTAGATTTTAATCTAGTTAAAGAGAATTTACAGAATGTAAACTGGAATGATGTATACTTAGAAAACAATGTAAATATATCCTTTGACAAGTTTTATGAAATTTTGAATAATGTTGTAAGTCTAAGTAAGAAAAGTCAAATAAGTAATAATAAGTTTCTGAAAGCCAAATCATTGAGCCCGTGGATAACGCTAAACATTTTAAATAAATTTAACAAACGTAAAAAACTGTATAAAATTTTTAAAAGAAGGCCCTACGACTCGTCATTTAAGAACTATTTTCAAAAATTTTGTTCTGACTTAAATGGTCATATTTTTAAAACTAAAAACTTATATTATTCTAAAAAATTAGATAACTGTAAAGGTGATTCGTCACAGCAGTGGAAAATAATCAATAATTTGACTGGAGGCGCCGCAAACAAAACCGTAGACCGGATTGAATTGGACAATGGGTCAGTTGTCACAAACCCAAGCGATATCGCTGAGGAGATAAACAACTACCTTATCTCGGTTCAGTCGGACAGGCCTCATACTGTTGCATCAGTCACTCTCCCGCCATTGCACCACTACCCGCAATCCTTCTTTGTGGCACCTACTACTGAGGATGAAATTAAAATGATTATTAAAGGTTTGAAAAATAAAAAATCTAGTGGTTTTGACAATATAAGTGTACAATTATTAAAATTTATTGTTGATGAAATTGCACCTGTATTAGTTTATTTGGTAAATAGCAGCTTCACTAGTGGAATTTTTCCCGAAGTTTTGAAATTAAGCTCTGTTGTTCCAATATTGAAAAATAACAACTCTAGTAAATTAGATAATCTAAGACCAATTAGTGTGCTCTCAATTTTTTCAAAATTATTAGAAAAAATCATGTTATTGCGACTTCAGAAATACTTAAAAAAATTAAAATTTTTTAGTAATCACCAGTATGGTTTTATTAAAGGTAAATCAACAGAGGATGCGCTTTTGAGTGTTACGGAGGAAATTTACCAAAGTCTCAACTCTGGGCTTAAAGCTTGTGGGCTCTTTGTTGATTTCAAGAAAGCTTTTGATCTTGTTGATCATGAAATTCTTATTAACAAATTAGAATCCATCGGAATAAGAGGAATCGCTCTAAATTGGTTTTCTAGTTTTCTAGTGGGTAGAAAACAACAAGTAAAGATTGGTAACAATTACAGCTCAACTAAATTGGTCGAGAGTGGTGTGCCTCAAGGATCTGTAAGCTCAGCTGTATTGTTCCTCATATTTTTAAACGATCTTTTAAAATTGAATTTTCATGGAAAAATTAGTGCATTTGCCGATGACATTGCTCTTTTTTATTCCAATAAGAACGTAAATATCCTTGGTGAACATATAAACCACGATCTGTTACTTTTAAGAGAGTGGTGTTTAGCGAATAAAATGATAGTAAATGTAAACAAAACAAAATATATTAATTTCGATTTTAATAGCTTCGATATACCTTCTCCTATTAAATTTCATTCTGAAGCCTGTGATTTAAGAAGATGTAACTGTCAGACCTTGTGCAAAGTAAACAGTTTTAAATATTTAGGCATTACTCTTGATGAAAAATTTACTTTCGAACCTCATATTACTATATTGCATAACAATTTAAGGGCATCCATTAGGAAGTTTTATTTCTTAAGAAATATTTGCAGCTCGGAATTATTAAGATCCCTTTATTTTGCTTTAATTCACTCAAAATTGCAATATGGACTGGTGTGCTGGGGTGGCACCTTTAAATATTTAATAGACAAATTAAGAATAACTCAAAACTATTTTTTGCGTATAATATTAAAAAAACCAAGAAGAGATAGTTCATTTCCTCTTTTTCAGCAATTAAATATCTTACCAGTCCAACATCTTTTCATTTTTAAAGTTTTAAGATTATTTTTTACTAGAAGTGGAAATTTGGGAAACAATTTATTACATTACAATACTCGATATGTTGCTAATCAAAATTTCCGGTTACCAAAGGTTAAAAAAGCAATTTTTCGTCACTCTTTTAGCTATTTGGGACCAAAATGTTTTAATCAACTGCCTATAAAAATAAAAAATATTTCAAACTTGAAATCATTTAGTAAAAACACAATTATTTGGCTTCTACTGAAAGATGAGATACATTTTGTTAATACAGTAGTCTAGTTGTTTATATAACAAGAAGTTTTTTTTAGTATTTTTAAATTTTATAATAAATTTTATCATTAATTAAGTTTATTTTTAAGATACCGCAGTGGCGACTTTTATATTTTATATTTTTTTTCTTGTAATGCTAGACTCTAGAATGATTAGTTTCTAAGCTATTAATTTTATGTTTATTTCTTTACTGGTCACACTACTAGTAATAGTGACCAGTTTAAATTTCCAATTATTATAATGTTACTTAAAACTGTCTTTAAAAAATGGAAATAAATTATTATTATTATTATTATTATTATTATTATTATTATTATTATTATTATTATGTGGGTCAAGCAAAACTTTAAAATTTTTAAACCGTCTCAAAGTAGTGGACCTCAAGGTAGTAAAAATCAAGGAAATGGATATCAGAGAGGTGGATATCAAAGAAGTGGATATCAAGGAGGGCAACGCAGAAACGATGGTAATTTAAACAAGCCATTTAAGTATAATTGTTTCATCTGTAATAAAATTGGGCACAAAGCAGCTGATTGTCCAGACAGAGCAAATGATGAAAAGCAAGAATATTCATCAAAAGTTGAAGCTCAAGTCGAAGATGCGTTTCAAGTAACGGAAGAGGCTCTTCATACGAAGCAGGTATCAAGTGATAGTCGATGGTGTTTAGATAGTGGCTGTACATCTCATATGTGTAATAATGAAGCAGCATTCATTAATATGACATCAACAAATGGAAATGTTTTGTTGGCCAGCGATGCACAAACTGAAATTGTAGCAAAAGGAACTGCTCGTGTTTTTACTACAGATGGAAAATCAAATAGGTCGGTAAAACTTAATGATACGTTATTGGTAAAAGAATTAAGAACTAATTTGTTATCTGTTGCGAGAATTACGGATCATGGAAATACTGTCAGTTTTTCTAAAACTGGGGCAACTATTTTTGGAAAAGATGGTGAAATAAAACTGTTAGCACAAAGAGTTGGAAATTTATATTATGTTTGTGGCAGTGAAGAGCAAGCAAATGCGGCAATAAATAATAATTCAGCAAGTTTGAAGTTAAGGCATCATCGTCTGGGACATTTAAATAAAGAAGATCTGTTAGAAATTTCAAGAAAAGAATTAGCTAGTGGTATGAAGATAAATGAAGAAAAGAAATTGGAGGCATGTGACATATGTTTAAAAGGAAAAATGACTGTATTACCATTTCCTAAGAAGTCTGAACGATGTACAGCGAAATTAGAACTAATACACACTGACGTTTGGGGACCGTCAAGAGTAGAATCATTAGGACATGCTCGATATTTCGTAACATTTATCGATGACAGTACACGATGGTGTGATGTTAAATTTCTACGTCTTAAAAGTGATGTTCTTCAAGCTTTTAAAGAATATAAAGCACATGTTGAAACTCAGACAAATTGTAAGATTAAATGTTTGATGTCCGATAATGGAACAGAATATTGTAATAAAGAGTTTGATGAATTCCTAAAGAAGAATGGTATTTCCAGACGTCTAACTGTTCCCTATACACCACAGCAAAACGGAGTGGCAGAGCGGAAAAACAGGACATTAATTGAAATGGCGCGATGTCTTTTAATTCAATCTGGATTGAGTCATGGATTTTGGGCTGAGGCAGTAGCTACTTCTAATTATCTAAGAAACATATGTCCAACACCTAGTTTGGATAATCATTCTCCATTTGAAGTTTGGAATAAAGTAATACCTGATTTAAGTAATCTAAAAGTTTTTGGAGCAAAATCATTTGTTTTAGAAAAACAATTAGGGAAATCAAAGTTTGATCCGCGTTCAAAAGAAGGTATTTTAGTCGGTTATTCAGAAGAATCAAAAGGTTATCGAGTATGGATTCCAATTGAAAGAAAGGTTGTAGTTGCTAGAGATGTACAAATTCTTGAAGATCAATTTTTAAATGAAGTAAAAGAAGATAAAATTTTCGATAAAAATGATGAACAAATTGAATGTGTTCATATGCCAATTCAAAATGAAAATGAAAATGAAGAAATTGAAAATGATGAAATTAATGAAGAAATTTGTACACCAAATCGTATTTCACGTCGAAAACCGGGAAGACCACGGATAGAAAAAACAGGTAGAAGAGGAAGACCAAGAAAAATTTATAACACTGGACAAGCAGCAAATATAAACGAAGACCAAGAGGAACTTGATGATAATGAAGATATCGAAATGCAAGAAGAACCAAGTGATGATGAAATATTTGTTGATGCAACAGAACATGAAGAAGAAATAATTGAAGAAGCAAATCTTATTGATATAACCTTGAAAGAAGCGATGGCTGGAGATAAAGCACTTGAGTGGATGGAAGCAATTACTGAAGAAATTCGTGGTTTAATTAAAAATAACACGTGGGAAATAGTTGATCGTCCAAAAGACAGAGCTGTTATTACTTGTAAAATTGTACTTCGAAACAAATTTAAGTCAGATGGAACACTTGAAAGAAGAAAAGCTCGAGTTGTTGCTCGAGGGTTTACACAACGACAAGGAATAGATTTCACTGATACTTTTGCACCTGTAGCTAGGTTGGATTCTATCAGACTTTTGATGGCATTAGCTGTACGTGAAGGTTTACCAGTTTATCAAATAGATGTTGTAGCAGCTTATTTAAATGGATTTTTAGAAGAAGAAATATTTATGGAACTGCCAGAATTTATTAAAGAAGCATTAAAAAAATTATTGAAAAGGATGGTCAAAACAGTAATTTAGGAAAAATTGCTTACGAGATGCTCCAAAAATTATCACAAGATAACAAAGTTTGTAAATTGAAAAAGGCATTATATGGTCTGCGGCAAGCTGGTCGTCAATGGAATAAAATATTGAATGAAGAATTAGAAAACCTTGGATTAACTTCAGCAGCTAGTGACACATGTTTTTACTACAATATGAGTGAGGATCAATATACAATTTTGGTTGTATACGTTGATGATATTTTATATATATCAAGAAATAAGACAGATATTGAAAGAATTAAAGCTGGACTTGCAAAGAGATTTGAAATAAAAGATCTGGGTTTAGCACGACATTGTCTGGGAATTGAAATTAATCAAGTTGATGGAAATATTGAGTTAAATCAACAAAAATATGTAAAAGATCTTTTAAAAAGATTTTACATGGAAGAATGCAACCCAGTACGAACTCCTAGTGAATCTCAAGCTAAGTTACCAGAAGGAAATCAGCATCGACGAAAAGATGAAGAAAAGCCATTTCGACAGTTAATTGGATCATTAATGTACTTGGCAATTGCTACTCGCCCAGATATCACGTTCACTGTCAATAGACTGTCACAATTTAACGATAAGTACCAAGAAGTTCATTGGTCAGCAGCGAAACGTGTATTGCGCTATTTACAAGGTACCCAGAATTATGGATTAGTGTACAAGAAAGATCAGTTGGGAATCCAAGGATTTTCTGATGCTGACCATGCAAATGATGAAAATGATCGAATTTCATATACAGGATATGTGTTCATGTTGAGTGGAGCTGCAATATCATGGCGTTCAAAGAAACAGCAGTCAGTTGCAATATCATCAACAGAATCAGAGTACGTGGCTTTATCAGAAACATCTCGTGAAGCACTATACCTAAGAAATTTGATGTTAGAATTAAAATTAAATGATTTGTCGATGGTAAATCTTGGTACTGACAACCGTGGAGCAAAGTACATTGCAGAAAATGCTACTTGTCACTCACGCACTAAACATATTGCTACAAGATACCATTTTGTTCGTCAATTGGTGAGAAATAACGAAATAAAATTGAGGCATGTTCCATCTAAAATAATGCCTGCTGACATTCTCACGAAACCACTTCCAGGACCTTCACATTATCGTCTTGTTGATGCAATGGGACTAAAAATTTGTCAAAGTGCAAAATTTGAGAAGGGCGTGTTAAGTGACTAATTAAAATTTAGCACTTTGGCACCATCTGCATTATTTGTTTTTATTTATGTTGTCATAGAGACACTAAATGTATAAGGTTGATTAAGAGACTATACAGCTTAATAATACTGTACTCAGTTTTATAATTTAATTTTTATTTAAGAAAGCTTACTCCAGTGTAAAAGAAATGTTAGATAATAATTTTTAAAACTATTTTTATTACTAGAATGTCATTTAAGATTTTTATTTTTATGTTCTAATTAATTTTCATAGCCTCAATCTTAATAATGTTAAGATTACTCTAATATGATAATGTTATAAGGGATATGTTAATTATTTTATCAACTGTGCGTCATTTTACTTCATATAAGTATTTGTAACAATATCATTGATTATGCGCCAGTTTGTGTTACTTTGTAACAAAATCAAATGTAATAGGCAAATTAACAATTTGATTTTAAAAAGAATTGGCTGCTCTGAAAGAATTATAAAATATTTTGTGCAATATCCTAATTTTTTGGCAATTGATTATAAATATATAAAATAATTTAAGAGTATGGATGAGTAGATAATAATATCTCATTTCTTTGAGAATTCCTAGCTTTTAAGTTTGGTAAACATGGTTTACCGAAATTGGCGACCGCAATATATGTAGTTACTTATATTGCAATAAATTTTACGTAATTTTTTGGAATATATTGATAACTGTTTTTATTAGTGTTATTGCATTCTTAATTCCAAGTTTTAACGTATTTGTTTAATTTACATAACACTCAAAATTCGTTAATACAAACTGCTGGTAGTTTAAGCCTTTTCTAGCTTTGTACCTTTTAAAATACCTATTTCACACAGCTGCACAATTTGGTAAGAACATGTAACACAATTTGATTTTAAATTGCAAACAATTTCAAATATTAAATAGCCTGTGCAAAAATTTGCAATACTTTTAAGTTACTGTTATATTCAAAATGTCCTAGTCCTTGTATGAGGGTACTAAATAAAACTGGAGGGGTCTTATGAGTGCTTCCTAATGTGTTTTATTAGACTGCTCTTGAATCTACCACTATAATGTCACCAGACACAAGCAAAGGGTTATCACATGTGTGAGTTTCAAGTGATTTCTCAAATTGTGACAATGTAGTGCAGCCAAAAATTAAAAAAATTTAATTAAAATTGTTATGCAAATATTTATTTGTCTATATCTTCTAAATATGTAGAGTATATTTTGTTAAATTTTCTGTCACTTATTTTTGTACCTAGAGGCTACTGAATATGTCATTTTCATCAACCTTGGCGTGAGTTCATCTTGGAACCGGTTTGGGTTTACAAACTCAAATTAAATATCTTACTATTACTTAAATATAATGGTGTCTGTGTGTTACTCAATCACGCATAAACTACTGGACCCACTGATCTGAAATTTTGCATGGACATTGTTAGAATCTCTGGTTAACACACAGGCATATCTTTATTTTTTCATTCCATTAGGAAACCACCTCAGGGTTTCTAAGAAGTATCAATGCAACCCTATGGTAATAGCTTCATTAATCAGCTGTTGGAATAAATAAACAACATACATAGTTCTGAAGTAAATACCAGACCAAACCTAACAACAACCACGGTAACTAGAAAAGACGGTAGGTATCACGATGAAGTTGTGCAGTAGCCGGTGACGTAACATAGGTGAAATCAGCTGATTTTATTATTCGATAAAATACTACAGAAGTAACTAAAACAACCGATCGCATAGAAGCTTTCAGCTAAATAGTAGGCAAGTTGTTTACCACTTATAAGCTGGAATTTATTTATTTATTGAACCAACGGCAATGCCTTTTTAAACAAAGATTAACAAACATGCAGAAATAACTGTTGTACACTAACAATTTTATGAAAAAACAATATGACTATAAAAAATAACAAACAATAGAAAAACTAACATGGTAAGGTAAATAAATAGTAACAACGAACATGAAATAAATTAAACTAATATAAACTTTCAAAATTCAACAATGAAAAGACTAAAGCTAACTAGACTAAACAAATGATAACAATAAACCAATACTGAAAGCAAATAACAAAATAACTAGCGTTATAATGAATATGTGTAAGTATAATGTAATCGGATGAAGTGTGTAGGTGTGTGGGTGGGTGTACGTGTGAGTGTGTGTATACGTGTGTAAAAGTTGGCAGGGTGTGAGTATTATAGGTGAGTGGAAGGAGGGTAGAAGGTTAGGAAGGAGCGAGGTGAAAAAGGTTTACAGACAAGATAAGTCCATCATTTTTAGCTTCTTCTTAAATGCATGGATGCTGTCAAAGTGGAAGTCAACCTGACCAGAGATAGCATTTCCGATGCTCATTAGGCGAGGGAGTGGACTGTTCTTCAGATAGTTTCTGCTGTGGGCTCTTCTTATGAACGGCTCAGAAGATCTAGTAGTTCCTGGAACACGAAACTCGACTAGCTGCAGAAGTTCTGGGCAGTCAAGAATTCCACGAATCAACTTGAAGAGGAACACAGCATCAGCAACAGCTCTCCGATGCTCCAAAGGCCGCAGGTTGAACTTCAGAAGCTCGAGTTGATCAACAGGCACATCCCAGCAACGATAGCCCAGCGAGAACCCCATCATTCTAATGAAGCGACGCTGAATTCCCTGAAGTCTGTTTATGTGAATGTCTAGGTAAGGTCGCCATACGACGCTGCCGTATTCTAGGACTTGGAGTACAAAGGACTTATACAAAAGACCCAGTGAATGTGCTGAAAGACCACTCTTCGCCACTCTGGCAATAAGACCGATGACTCGTCTAGACTTTGTGCAGATGTCATCAATGTGTTGCTCACAAGATAAAGAGGATGTGAGATGGATACCAAGGTCTCTTATGTCACTACAACGTTCCAGGGTTGTAGTGGGGGGTTGTCTCTATCAGCAGGTCCAGGGTTGTCTCTATCAGCAGTGTAGTTGTTGACAACAATGTTTCCACTTCTACTGAAAGTAATTACTTTACATTTCTCCACATTAAGAGACATCTGGTTCATCTCACACCAATGCATAACATGATTAAGGGACCTCTGCAGAACATCACAGTCTTCTCTAGTCTTGATCGGGTAGAACAGCTTAATATCATCAGCATATAGTAGAAACTATGATTCAATACTTTCAGTAATATCATTGATGAAGACATTAAAAAGATAAGGTCCAAGCAGGGAACCCTGAGGAACCCCGGATTTCACTGGGATAGGATCAGACATACCGGAGCTATATTTCACTACTGAAAATCTATCACTCAAATAGCTATTAATCCAGGTCAAAAGAGGCTTGCAGACTCCATATCCTTTCAGTTTTTCAATCAACAACTTGTGACACACCTTGTCGAAAGCCTAACTAAAATCTAGGTAAATAGCGTCAACCTGCAGGCCCTGAGAGAAACAAGTGTAAATAAAGTTACTAAACACCACGAGGTTGGTAACTGTAGAACGGCCGGGTGTGAAGCCGTGTTGCTCTACAACTATGATGTTTCTAAAGACAGGTTTCAACCTATCTAAAACAATGGCTTCAAATATTTTGACAATGGGTGACTGAATAGTTATGGGCCTATGATTACGAACGTCGCTTCTATCAACAGCCTTGAAGATAGGTGTAACGTAGCCTGTTTTAAACCCGGACGGAAAGACACCACACTGGAGACTACTATTAAACAAGCAGGCCAGGTCCGCACTCAATAAATCACCACAGTATCGCAACACTCGAGGGGGAATACAATCAGGACCACAGCCCTTGGACACATTCAGAGAATCAATAAGTCTTTTAACTTCAGAGGGTTACGTCGTAATTTTGGAGATGTGTAGGTTATTTTCCTTATCGGGAAAGTCAGGAATGCAAGCACTACAATCATTGAAAACATTAGTGAAATGCTTGGCAAACAGATTGGCCATCCTATCAGGATGGTTAGCCTCATCAGGCCCAAGTCTAACAGAGGAAGAACAATTTGCTGTGCGCCTAATATTCTTAACATGGGACCAAAAAATCTTCGGGTTCCTGGGTAAGATGTCATCAATGTGAGAAATATACGACTGATAGCATTGAAAGGATTTTATCCTGCATGTGTTCCGGGCTTGGGAAAATTTGAGATAATCACTTTCTAGGCCAGATTTATTGTAATTTTTTTGAAGTACCTTCTTCATAATCACCTGCTCCCTTAACTGCTTATCAAACCACGTTGGAAAGGAAGATTTGTTAACCCTCTTCAGAGGTGTGTGCGACTTGATAATATTGCTCAAAGAAGTGAGGTAACTATTAAAAGTGGTTTCTACACTCGACTGAAGTGTAAGTCGCATTTGAAGTAGTTGGGGGCATACGATGACTTCCCATTAATGGAAGGTTCGGATTCCATAGCAAGGTCAAATTCGATGGCTGGATGGTGCAAATCCTCACAAGCGAGCAAATCCTGAGCCTTGCAACAGTGAATATTGGTATTCGCAAAAATCAAATCCAGTTTGTTTCCTTTATCATTCAATATGTCGTTATATTGCTCAAGATCATGACTGCACAAAACATCGTACAGGAGATTTTCAGACGCTTCAGGTGAGACAGAATTTCTTAGATTAAAATCCCCTAGAACTATGATGAAATCATATTGAGAAGTTGCCAAGATAAAGTCGTCGAATGCATCACAGAATGACTGGAATTTAGATAAGGATGATCCGGGAGGAATGTAGGCGACACATAATAAAAGATTCTTTTGAAGTTCCAGCCCGACTTCAAGAAACGGTGCTTCAAATCTCAAAGCAGGATAATTGTGAACTTTGACATCTGAAAAAGCGGGAACGGCCACTAATACACCACCACCACCAACCTTATCACTAGTATCCGAAGACCTGTCGCATCTAAATATCCTGTGGGGACCCCACCAAACTCTCCATCGCAAACTGAGGCATCCAACTTAGTTTCCGTGAGGATGACAAGATCATAGGGCGAAGAGTTGAAGTTCTGAGTAAAGTTTGGTAACTTAGATCTAATGCCATTAATATTTTGGTAGTACAAACTAATTCTAGCATTGCCGTTGGTACACATTAGTTTTTTTGGTTTAGGGTAACAATTTTAGGAGTGCCATTACGATACTTTATTGAAATATTGCGTTCACCAGCTGAAATCCTAGTTTCGAGCTCCTTTCTCAGCTTGTCCAGAGTTTTCAGCTCGAGTGGAGTGCGATCGCGGGAAAGTTTAAGATCTCCTAGTAGGGGATTTTGTGCTACAATCATGTCGGAGGAAAATCCCTCAATCACCTTGTTTTTATCGGCTACACAGGCAAAGATAACTTTAATCGGCCGTATTTTATCACTAACTGGTTTACCAATCCTAAAGTGTTTAAGGCGGCTACTCTCAATATTAACACCAGAAGAATTAACAACTTGTTTTATAACATCAAGATCATAGGTTTTCTTATCAGTCAGATTCTTAGAGGTATATTCAGGTACATTAAACAAAACAAGGTTGCGTTTTCTATTATCCCTATCCAAGAGTTCCTCAATCACTACATCAACTGACCCGGGAGGGAAACAACTGTTAGTAACAGAAACCTCAATTTTACTCTCAGCATCAGTAACCCTCCGTTCTAAATCAGTTATTCTAGGTTCCAACTGGTAAAGATTTACTTGGATGGACTTAATATCATCCTGAATTGCAGAAACACAGGCTGGAACATCCTTAAGGCAATCTACTGTGGTAGTTAAATTATCAATCTTAGCGACCAGTGTAGCAAGAACAGAAGAGACATCCGGGGCCGCAGAAATTGGTTTACAATCAACTCTTGGACAGTGCCATTTAGTAGTTGAATTAGAAGCAATCTTTTGGTACTCAGCCTTGGATATCCCAACACAAGCACGGTGAAACCATCTTTCACACGAACCATCACATTGCACACCCTCATCGGTATCTAGAACCAGTTTGTAACAAACTGGACAAGCAGTATCAGAACTTGGTGCCATGATGTTTGGAGTACAAGAATAGGATGGCAGACACAGAGAGAATAATACATGTAAAAATACTGGGCAATAGGTCAGGTTTTAGAGCCAGTATGGGTAAGGTACAAATCAGGCAATTGTGTATTTTGGCATTTACTGTTATGACATAATTAATACAAAAATATGGCTAAACATAAGCTTAACTACATGAAATGCAATAAACAAATATGCAAATTTAATAACAGTCAATGACACAAAAAAAGAACAACACTTAAACAATTAGTCTTTGCGAACGACGCCAGAGCAGGAAAAGGCCATTTCATTTCTTGACATTTCATATAGTGCTATATAGTGAAGTTGACGATGATCAAGAAGGCCATGGAAGTTGACGAACGTGCCCCAACCTCTTGCCAGCGTAGCAGACGAAACACAGAAGGAGTGGAATGGATCGAAGGAATTAACTGATCAATGTTTACGTTTATTCACAAAACCACCTTTAATATCCAGATCCAAGTTAGCAGGTTAGGTGGATGAATTAATAAGAATATCCAACCACGATGAATGTTAGTAGCCACATTATTCGAACATCAAAACTTACAGTCTCAGATGGAAAATACAGTATGGAAATTACGTAAAGAAAAATTAATAAACATCACAGGTCACAAACTCAAAGTGCATCACCAACACCCCAAAATCCCAAACGGGCCCCCATATTGAACAAAAAAAATTAATTTTAAAAAAACAATTAATTTCCCCAAAACAACCAAATATAACCTTTTTCCCAACCATTTAAACCAAAACCCCCCTCAATAAACCCCTCAAAAAATTTTAAAATCCCACCCAACCCCCTTTTCCCCCAACTTCCAAAAACCTAAACCCCAAAAATTTTAATTATAACCCCTCGTCCCCCCAAAAAACCATTGCCATTGGCCCCCGTTGGTTAAACCCCCAAACTCCCCTTTCGGCCCGAATAAAATTCAGGGGTCCAAAACCCCCACCCCAAAATATAAATCCCAGGGGAAAACCCCATTCGCGGCCGGGAACCCGATCTTTTTCCCAAAAACGTATAAATTTTCCTCATGATGTGCCAAAAAAAGTTTTAAATTTAAATTTTAAAAAAACCAATATTGATTTTTTAATGGATAATAATTTATAAATGATTTGATTTTTTTTGAATTTTGTTTATTGAGTAATTGTGATTTTGTACAATAGGCCCAAGTGGCCTAATCATGTGAGCCAAAACAAAAAAACTTATTTAATGTTATTTGGTTTTTTTTGTTTAAAATTTTTCCATAAAACTGCTGGTATTAAATTTTATTTATTTCAAAAAATTGGGGGTTAGTTAAAATCCCTAAATTTTTTTTTTTAAAACAATATGTTTCTTAAAAAATATTTTTTTTTTCCCGGGAAAGCAAATGCAATCGAACAGAAAAGAAACGAACAGTTTGACACGAACTGGGGTTTTTGTGTCCGAGCCCCAGAAAAACCCCCAAAACTGTGGGATTGTGGGTCAAATTTAAAATTTGTCAAAACCTAATTTCCTTTTGCCTTTTTGAAATCAGACCCGAACTACCCGTTTACCCACCCCAAGTTTTGAGTTGAGTCTGCGGACTCGAGTTCAAATCGAGGGTTACTTTGTCGTGAGTTGAGTTCGACTCGAGTCAAAAAAAAATCGGGCTCGTCACATCACAATTTTAAAAATACTGAATTTTGGAACAGTATTATGGTTTGGGTTTTTGCCATTTTTGCCCTTTTTACGTTCCCGGGAGATGCACATGTTTCCTACCGTCATCTTTCCCCAGGGGGTACCGTGACCCTAACGCAAATTTTTTTCTTTTTACAATGCCAATAGGGGAATGTTTTGAATTTTCTGAATGAATTTAAAGGACAAAATTTAAATCAACGTTTAAAACGTATGAAGGAAAGGGTACTGTGGTTGGGGAAAAAAATAAAAATAAATAACCTAACATAAAAATTATTTAACTAAAAGAATAATTTTTTTTTAAACCCCAATCCCGTTTTTTTTTTGTTAAAGATTTTAAAGATATGTTTGCCGGGTAGAAAAAATTTTGTTTTGCGTGTTTGGATGAATTTTTCACCCATATTTTTTAAAATTCCATTTCTAACCAAAAATTTTTTTTTTTAAGACGTTGAACCCCACCCTTTTATTTTATAAATACAATTTTCGGCATGAGCCTTCTTTTTTTAAAACAGCCTTTTTGCGCCTCCCCAAAACACAACAACACGCACATTTTTCCCCAGCCCCCCCCGGGTTTACCCCTTACTGGACTCTCTCCCCCCTTTTTAAAAACTGTCATCGTTTGGGGACACCCTGTATGTTACCTGTTCGCTTCTGCCTATCTTAGATAGTAAGAAAGTACACCAAAAAAAACCCTTTTCAATTTTGTTGTCTTGGGAAACAATGCATCAATATTTTAAAAGTACTTGTGGCCAAATTATATTTAAAAATACTTATTTTCAAAATTACTAATGTTTTCAAGATTAAATTTTATTTAATGTGCTTAATGCTATTATTTAAGCCCCTTTAAAAATTTTGTAATTTTTTTTTTATCTTAAAAAAAAGTAAATGTTTTTAATTTAATGAATTTTAAATGTATGTGGAGTGCCAATGTATTTGATTTTTGAAAAGTTTATCTCATTTTTTTTTATGCTTGTGTACCGGGTCTTGGGCCGGTACAGTTTCGTTTTTTTTGTCATTGTCTGCCGGGTGCCTGAGTTTCGCTGTTGCCCTGCGTTTGTGTATTTGGTAGCCGTTTGGCCCCGTTTTCCTTTTGTTCCCGGTTTTCCCGGCGTTTTGTCCGGTTTGGGCCCGTCTGGTCGGTTTCTTGTGCTGCCGCAGAATCTCGTTATGATTGGTAACAAAAATAAAACGTAAGTGTTAATTTTTTTTAAATTTTTTAAAATCTAATCACCCTTTTGGTGAAAATAAATTTTTTTTCATTGAAAATATTAATCGGGCTTAGGGTTTTGTTTTCAGGGTTTTTTTAAAAATTTTTGTTCTTTGTTAATGTTTCCCCAGATAAAGGGAAAAACCCTGTGCTTCCTTGTTAATTTTTTTCCGTTAATTACCGTTAGTGGGCCCTTTTAAATCTGCCCTTTAAAATTTTTCCCTTTTAATTCTGTAAAAAATGTTCATTGGGGCCTTTTCTACAGTTTTAGTTAAACCCATTTAAAAACCCTATTTTTTTTTCTTTGACAATAACCTAGGGCCCATCTTTGCTTTTCATGTTATTTAAACCCATTGCTCATGTTTCCATACCTGGTTTTCAGTTTTTTCATTTTTAGTTTCCCTATACGGCCCCAAATTTAAAAATTTTTTGGGAATTTTGGGTTTAACCCTTTTAAATTTGGGTTTAAAATTTTAAGTTGTTAAATATTCCCCTAGCCTAAAGGGTTAAAACTTTCACTGTCTTTGTTTCTCCAATCATGTATAAAATTTGGGCTCTTCATTTTTAAGTTTGGGGGAAATTTATCACACTTTTATTTAGTGGTTTTGTGTTTAAAATTTTTTTTGTGATGGCTGGGGGCGTTTTTTGATGTGCTGTGTTTTGTGCCTTTTCAGTCCCCCGGGGCCTTGAGTAGGGGCGTTTTCCCCCCGGCCTTTCCGTCGGGGAATTTTCCGACCTTTCCCGCTTTAAAACCCGGGCCCGAGGACCATGTTTGGGGCATGAGTCGCCCGTTTTCCCGCTCTACATTTCTGTGGGATTAAAATTCCCGTCCCCAGTCCGTGTTTTCCCCCGTTTTTTGTTTCCCCCGGGGGTTTACTGGGGGCTTTTTTTAAGTTTTTCAAAAAAAAAAATATATAAAACCAAGAAAAACAGTGAAATACAGGAAATATAAAGAAAAAAAAAAGTTTGGGGAACTTTTAAAATTTGGGGGCCTAGGGGGCCCAAAAATGGGGAACCCGTTTATTTATGAAACAGCCCCTTTGGGGGCTTATATTTTTTTATTTACTTAAAAAAAAAAGCTTTAAAAATACCCTAAAGGGAAAATTTTTTATGTTAATATTTATTCATATTTATTGTTAGTTATTTAATTAGTTTTTTTTTTTTGTTTTATCTTTTAGATTTTTAGTTGTTAGGTCCCTATGGGGTTTAAATTTTGTTATTTATTTATAAAAATTTTGGGCCCAGGAATTTTTTATTTATATTTTTTTGTTCCTTGTATTTTTGGGGGGTTTGTGAAGTGACTTTTTACTAAAAAAGGTTTCCCCTTTTATATTTTCTTTTAAAATTTTTTAAATTTTTTTTAAATTTCACCAAAAGGGGATTTTTTGTTCTTTTTGCTTAACTTTTTAAAACGGACTGCCCAGGGGTTCCGGCCCTTTCTCCCCGGGGACCCAGGGAATCAAGGGGGTTTCGGGCTAAATTGCCGGGTTTTAAAAGTTGTGATTTTAAAAGTTTTTTAAATTTTCACTTTTAATTTGGGGGCTTAATATTTTCTTACGGGTTTTGGGGTTTTTCTCAGGCTAAACTGCAGATAGGCCCTTTCAGTTTGTTTTAAATTTTAAGGGTTTTGGGATTTGAGCGTTTAAATGTTTTGGGAGCGTTTGTTTTTATTGTGTATTATCTTGTTAAATTTTTGTGTTTGTTAATTTTTTAATTACAATTAATATTGTGGCCTTCTGCCTTTTTTGTTGTGGCCTTTGCCCCGCCCGTTTGTTTTTTTACTTTTGGGAATAAAATTTGTTTTTTCTCACTGCCGAAATATTATTTTGACCCCCCAACTGCCACCCCCTGATCCCCTCGCTCGACTTTTTTTTGAGCCCTCCCCGGTTGGCACGCTTTCCCCGCTTTGGTGGGGGGGGATGGGGCTCAATTGGTAGCAGAGCGTGGTTACGATCCACGGGGCCTCTGGGGTTTTGGGGCCCCGCACGCTTCCAGATTTGCTAAGATTCGTAGGTACTTCTTTTTGGAAGGGCCCCTGGGGCCGGGGTTTGCTGGCAGAGTGCGGGCTTGTCAAAACCCGTCTCTTCACAAACCCAGTCAGAAACAAGGTTAGGGTTGTTTTTCTTTGAGGTGGCCGAGCGTTCCCTTTTGAGAAGGGATTCAAACGGGCTAAAGTGGGTCCTTTTTTCCCCCTAGAAATCAGGTAGTCCTACCTAAAATTTTTTTTGTGTGGATGCTTTTTTTGGGAAACCCTTTGGCTTTTTCCCCCTTCGAGTGCCACGGCTAAGCTCACCATCCGTGCCCCCTCCAGTCCCAAACTTTTTTTCCCGCACTTTGGGGGTGCCTTCCACTCTTTTTGTCCGGGCAACGGTAGCCAGTTTACCTCCCCCATTTCGTAGGTTCTGTTTTTGGGAATGGTTTTCAGGAAAGTGAACCTCTCCTTTTTTACCCCCCAGGGCCTTCTCATGCAGAAACGGTTTTAACCGCAATCTTCGGGTTCCCTTTTTACTTTTCCCTGCTGAGAAGCCCGAACACCTGGGATGAGAGTTTTCCCCCTTGGGTCCCCGCTTGCTTTTAATTCTTCCCAAACATGAGAGTAACCAAAGCCCCCTCCCTTCGAAAATTTTCATGGTACCCTTTTCCCAACAAACCCTTTTTTCCAACTTGTGGAGGTTAGAGGATCTTTCTACCCCACGCCCCGGTGCCACTGACGTAGTGTCCAAGTGGCGGGCTGCTCGGGGCAAAACCCGCTACGTGCCCAGAGAGAGAGTAGGAAAGGGGTTTTGATAAGGGTCCTTTCTCCAAACCCCTTTTTAGGTTGGAGATCTGGTTTTTTTGTCAGGGGTCACCCGGTCGTTCGGGCCGCGGAAAAGAAAAGCTGCAAAGTTGTGCTATCGGGGGTCTGGGCCCCCCCCGCATCGGGCGGTTTTTGTCACCCCGGGGACTGCTCTGCTGGTTGATCCCCAGTCAGGCAGGGGGTTTTTGGAAAGGCCCCCCTGTTCCCAGCTTTAAAGGGTTTTTCCCGGGGAAAAGGTTGGCCCCGGGGTTTGGTTTTTCCTGGGGGTTTTTTGGGGCAAAGAATTTACACCTTTTGCCCCTAAAGGGGGCTGTTCAGAGAGAGTCTTCTTTCTCTCTTTTCTTGTGGGGCCCCACAGTCAGGGTATTTGCTCCCCGTTCGGGGGTTTCCCCTCTTAGTTTCTCTTGGGCGTCCTTGGAAAAACCCCTCTTGGAGGGGTTTTTTTCTTCTGTTTGGGGTTTCCCCGAAAGGGACCGAGGTTTTTCCCCTGCCTGGGTGTGTTGAGGTTTGCAGAGGGGTTTTTACCGGGGCCCTTTGGGCCGGTACAGTTTCGTTTTTTTTGTTTATTGGCTGCCAGGCGCCTGAGTTTCGCTGTTTCCCCCCGCGTTTTTGTGTATTTGGTAGCCGGTTTGGCCCGTTCCTTTTTTGTTTCCCTGTTCCAGCAGCTTCTGTCCGGGTTTGGGCCCGTCGGGCAGTTGTCTTGTGGGTGCCTGCAGAATTTTGTTATGATTGGTAGACAAACTAAAACGTAAGTGTTTTATTTTTTAAGTTTTAAAAATCCCAAAACACCCTTTTGGTGAAAATACTTTTGTTTCATTGAAAATATTAATCGGGGCTTGTTGTGGTTTTTTAAAAGGGTTTTTTTAAATTTGTGTTTCTTTGTTTTGATGTTTCTCAGACTAGGTAAAGCCATGGGGCTTCCCTGTTAAAATTTTTTTCCTTTTAAATTTCCGTTTTGAGCCTTTTTTATCTGCCTTTATTTTCCATTGTAATTCGGGAAAAATGTTTTATTGGGGCCCTTTTTACGTTGTATTACCGGGTTTTCCATATTTTTTGTTCCTTTTACAATTTAACCCAGCCTATCTTTAGTTTTCAGTTTATAAACCTATTGCCCCATGTTTCCATAGCCTGGTTTTCAGTTTGTCCCTTTTTAGTTCATATAAAAGGGAAATTTTTTCTTTGGGAATTTTGTTAACTTGTAATTGGGTTTAAAATTTTAAGTTGTTAAATATTCCATAGCCTTAAAATTAAGCTTTTTACTGTATTTTTGCCCAAAAAATGTATAAGTTTGTCCCCTTCTTTTTAAGTTTGGGGGGAAATCATCACACTTATATTTTGTGGTTTTGTTTAATATTTTGTTTTTTGGAAAGGCTGGATGTAAATTTTATGTGCTGTGTGTTTTTTCCTTAAAAGTCCCCGGGTCCTTGAGTAGGACGTTTAAAACCCCCGGGCCCGCCCCTCCGGGGGAATTGCGACCTTCTGCACTGCAACCTGGCCTGGGGGACCATGTTGGGGCCCTGGAGTCGCCCGTTTCCCCCCTCTACTTTTCTGGGGGTATAAGTCTCCGTCCCCAGGTCATGTTTTCCATGTTTTTTTTTTCCCCCGGGGGCTGAGCTGGGGGGCTTTTTAAGTTTTACCCAAAAAAAAAAAATATAAAAACCCAAAAAAAACGTGAAATTACAGGAAAAAATTTTAAAAAAAAAAAAAAGGGTTTTTGGAACTGTTTTTAAATTTTTGGCCCAGGCCCCAAACTGGAAAAAGTGATTGATGAAACAGCCATGGGGGCTTATTTTTTTTTATTTACTAAAAAGAAAAGCTTTTAAAAAAACATAAAAATATTTTTTAAATTTTTTTTTTATTTATATTTATTGTTAATTTAAATTTTAAATTTGTTTTTTTGTTTTTTTTATTTTTTTAGATTTTATAGTTGTTAGGGCCCTATGGTTTAAAATTATGTTAAAATTTTTTTTATGTTTAGGCCTAGTGATTGTTTTTTTTTATTTTTCGTTCATTGTATTTTGGAAAGGGCGTTTAAGTGACTTTTTACTTTAAAAAGGGAACCCTTTATATTTTCCTTTTTAAATTATTTAAATTTTTTAAAAAATTTTACCAAAAGGGGGGTTAAATTTTCTTTTTTCTTAACTTTTAAAATTTGGGGCTGCCCAGGGATTCCGGGGTTACTCCCTTGGGCCCTTTGGAAAACAAGGGATTCGGGGTAAATTGCCGGGTTTTAAAAGTTTTGGGTTCAAAAGTTTTTTAAATTTTCACTTTTAAATTTTGGGGGTTAATTTTTCTTTCGTTTTTTTGGGGGGTCTCCCGGCTAAAATTTCAGATTTGGGCCCTACTTTTTTTAATTGTAGTTTTGGTATTTGTTGGGGTTAAGTGTTTTTTGGGAGCGTTTGTTTATTTTTGTGTATTAAACTTGTTAATTTTAGTGTTTTTTTTTTTTAAATTAAAAAAAAATTTTTAAAAAAAAAATTTTTTGGGGCCCTTTTGGGCCTTTTTTTTTGTGGCCTTCTTTCCCGCCAGTTTGTTTTTTTACTTGGGAATAAAAAATTAAATTTTGCTCAGCTGCCGAGTATTTTTTTTGGGCCCTCCAACTGCCACCCCTGATCCCATGCTCGACTTTTTTTGAGCCATTCCCCCCTTTTGGGACGCCCTTTTCCCGGTTTTTTGGGGGGGGAATTTTGGGTCTCACTTGCAAGCGCATTGTTCATAAGCAAGAGTACAAAGGATTTTAATAAGAAAAAACATTTTTTCGGAAAATAATTTTTCCAAATGTGGACATTTGTTATAAAACCCAAAAAAGGGAATAAATACCACAAAAATTTTTTTTAGTTAAAAATTTTTGCGTATTTTTTTTGGGCTTCTTTTTTAAATTAAATTTTTTCTTTTTACAGTAAATGAATTCTTAGTTAATATACTTTGATTAAAAATGTTGTTTTGTTACCTTTTTCAAAACTTAAATTTTATTTAAAAAAATTTTTTAGTTTTGTGGCTCAATTTTTTACCTTAAAACCCAAAAGTATATTTATTACATGCGTTTTTTTTTTAGTGCCAATTTAAATATTTCAAATATTAAAATGGTAAAACCCAAAGATGATTTATTTCCATTTTTGGGGGGAAAAACATACAACAATCCGTAAACTTGGTAAAAGTTTAAAATTTTTGATTTTTAATTTAATTTTTTTTTTTTCAAATTGAATTTTACATTAATTCCAACTGATAAAATACTACATTTATTTTTTTGATTTACCCTTTTTGTTTTTTTGATTTAATAAGTCCCGGGTTTTCCCCCGGATAATAAATATGAATATTTTTTAAATAGATTTAGTTTTTAAATTTTTTTTGTACTTTCATTCGTGGTCTATTTATGCTTTCCATCGGGCTTAAATTAAAAAAACCCTACAAAATGGTGGGGTCTAATAATTTTTTTTTCCTATTCAAAATTAGTTAAATTTAAACTTTATGTTCTCAGGTTATAACCAAAAAATAAATAAAACAACACCTGTCCCACTTTTTTACAAACCCTTTAAAAGGTTATAAAATTGGGGGTACAGTAAAATAGTTCATATTTTAAATTTACCCCATTTTTCTGCTTATGTAATAGTAATAGTCCCAAACACTATAATCTTTTCTAAAAAAAACACACAGATGAATTAAAAATTTTTCCCGTTTCAGTAGAAAGTGTGCAAACTGTGGCAAATTTCCCCCTCTTTGGGTTGTCGCGTAAGGACCGCGGGGAAAAAACACAACACGGTCTCTCTTGCCAAAATACAACAAACAAATCGGAAAGGCCGACAAGCGTTCGATTTTAAGGTTTGAAGGGAAAAGGCAGTAGGGGTAAGGGATGGGGGAAAAACTGCAGGTGGGGCCCTTTAAATAGGCACGCACACTCACAACACCCTTTTGCTCCAGTTTAAAACGCATTTTCAAGACCCATCAGAATTCACTAATGCAGCCGCACCACCCTTTAAAGGGGCAGCTCTATATAAGGGGGAAAATTACAATAATTTTCTTTTTCCCATGGGTTTTTATTTATGTTTTCAAAAATTGCTTTTCTTAAGTCCTTTAAGGGGGAATGGTTTTAAAACCCAAAAGGGGTTTTTCACCTTAGGGGAGTCTTTATTAGCCCATTTTGTGTTTTTTTATAAGGGCCCCTAGCTACAACCAAAGGGTTTTTTTCACCTTAGTGAGTCTTCATTGCCTATTTTGTGTTTAGTTCTATTTAAGGGGCCAAAAGTACAACCAAAGGGTTTTTTTCACCTTTGTGAGTTTCCTTAGCCTATTTTGTGTTTAGTTCTATAAGGGCCCAAAACTTTCAAAAAAAGGGTTTTAAACACCCCAAATTTAGTTTTCATTAGGGCCTTTTTTTGTGTTTAGTTCTATAAGGGCCATGCTTTAAAACCCAAAGGGGTTTTTCACCCTTTGTAATCTTTATTAGGGTTTTTTTGTTTAGAAACTTTTAAGGGGCCCAAAAGCTACAACCAAAGGGGTTTCCCCTCCTGTTAAAGAATTTCCCCTATATGTTGTTGAAAAGACTCTATTTAAGATGTATAAGAACATTGACACAACTGAAGAAATCTTTTCCTGAGTGGTCCCCAGTGGGAAAAATTTGACTATTGTTATGTTTACTTTATAAAGGCACGGGTAGAACCAAAAAAAGTTGCGTAGCTTTTGGGGGGGGGGGGGGGGGGGGGTTTAAAAACCCCCCTTAGAAATTTAGAAGAGGGCCCCAAAAAAGAGTAAAAAGGGGCCCCAAAAAATAAGCGTTTTTATCATTGCTGAAGGTAAAAAAAGTAAATTCAAAATTTAAAAAAAAGTAATTTTATTGCTAGAAAAAAAAAACAAATTTACACTGTTGAATGTTTACTATTAAATTTTTTTTTTCCCATCCAGAAGACACAATAGATAGAAAAATAAAGTTCCGAGCAGGTCGGGCCCCCGTTCTTTAGGGGGGAAACCGGTTTCCCTCGTCGCTTTTGACAAGGCCTGCTCGAAAGGGGGGACATGCTCACTGAAAGAGTAATACCATAGTCAAAAGGGGATTAACGGTAAAATATAGTTTAGCCAACTAACAACCCTTAACCCTTTTGGAGTGACAATGATTTTTCCCCCATTTTTTTAGATTTGAATGATTGAAATTTAAATCAAAACAAAAGATTTTTGTGTGAATCCCTTGGTCTGAAAGGGAAAGGGGAGGGGGGTTTAAACCAAAATCCCAAACACCATAATACTTTTGCATTTTGTACTTGTATTGTAATTAAAAAGTGAAAAATTTTGCTTATATTGTAAAAAATTTGTGTTGGTGTGACGGGTTTTCTCATCTGAATATTATTAAACTATATAAAAAAATATGAAAGTTTGCCCTTTAAGTTAATCTTAAATTTTAAAAACATTAAATTTTTTTTTTTTTTGAAATTTAATTAAAACTAAGGGGTGTTTAAAAAAAACACATAAATAAAAACAGATGTTCAATTAAAGACATTTCTAAGGCCCTTTTTAAAAGATGAAACACTTGTTTTATTTAAATAAAAGTATGAAAAAAAAAAAACAACCCGTTTTTAAATTTAAACAATAGTTAAGTATGTAAAAAAACCCCTTTTTCACATGTTAGTAAAAGGTCCCCCAAAATTTACAAAAAAATTAATAAATAAAAAAATGATAAATGATTTTATTGAAAGAATTTAAAAAAAAAATTTTAAATTAAAAAAAAATAAACGAACATTCAAATAATATTTTGGGAAATCGTTGTAAGTAAATAACCACCAGCTAGGGGAAATGGGTAGAGATATTTATTCCCGGGGAGTCTTCTGAAATTGAGGGAAACAACATTCCTTTTCCCTTGTTTTTTCAACAAGACATGGGGTTTTCGCGGCGCTGGAAGAGTCGAACCCGGGGGAAAACCCAAAAGGGGGGTCCCCTGTAAAATTTCACTAAATCGAGTCCAAAAGAACGTGTCTAGTTTAAAAAAAATAATCGGTTTGGAGCAGCACCTACCGGGGGAAGAAAACCCCATGGCATAGGCGGAAGTGGGGTCTCTGACCCCAAAACATTGGGTTTTTAAAAGGACAAAAACGTAGGGGGGGAACCCCGGGAGTACCCCCCGAAATTTTTTTTTCATTCTGGGAATGGGCTTACCTAGACGAGGACTTTTTTGGCTGCTTTATGCAGCATAAAAATTTTTTTTTATAAAAAAAGTAAAACCCTTAAAAATTTTACAGTTTAAATTTTGAAAACAGTAAAAAATTCTATTTTTTAAAAAATTTCATTTAGTAGGCATAATTTTTAAAAAAAATTCTGTTTTTTATTTAAATTGTCATCCCAGACCATGAAGACAACCCCGTGGAACTACAAACGATTAAATTACAAAAGTTTAGTTTTTAATTTAAAAATCCCATGTTTAAATATTAAATAAAAAAAATATAATTTTATAAATTTTTTTTTGTAATAAAATTTTTTATGAAAAAAAAAAAGTAAAAATAAAAAAAAGATGTATAAAGTATTTTTTCAAACAAGTCTTAAAATTTATTTTAATCTACAGCCCCTTTACCAATTTTTCCCCCATTTAAACCCTGAGACTAAAGAAAATTTAAAATTTTTAAATTTGAAAAAATATTTTTAAATCAAATTAACCAAAGAATTTTAAAATTTAAAAGGTAACTCATAGCAGAGAGAGAGATTTTAAACAGAAATTTTTAAAAAACAATTTCCCAACAACTTTTTTTGGGGGTTTTCCCCCCGGCTATGGGCCTCCGGGCCCCAACTTAGTGGGGTATAACTAAAAAAATTTTTCATTTTGGCTTTTTTCTTTATTGAAAATTTTTAGTAAAAATGTTAGAATAAAGCTTGAAAAGAATTCCCTTGTTAATGTTTTTTTTTTTGCCCTTTAAAAAAAGTGTTATAAACTCAAAACCTTTTAAAAAGTTGGGAATTTTCGTTTATTACAAAAAAATTTTAAAAATTGCAATTTAAAAATTTTTTCCTAAATTTTTTAAACAAAAATTTTTCAAACCATTTTTTAGGGGAAAATTCCAATATTGTATTTTTTTTTTTTTGGGCCCAAACAAATTTAAAAAAAAATATTTTAAACAGTCGGAATATTGGCTAAATACATCATATACCGAATTTCATAAAAATGGGAATCCATCTTTTTTTGGTCTCCCCAGAAAATTGCATGGGACTCACATTGGACAGGCCCCAATTTTTTTTAAACAAACAGGGTTTTTTTTGGGTTCAAGGGCCTTAAAATGGTTTTTTAAAGACAATAAAAAAAAATTTTTTGGGGATCACAATATACTTTTTTCTAAGCTAATCCACGGGGAAAAATTTAAAAAAATTCACAACAAAAAATTTAAATTCCCTTTTGAAGGATGTGGGGTTTTTAAATTGTTTTCTTAAAACCAAAGCCCCTTATATTAAAACCAGAAAAAAAAATTCCCTTTAAAAACGGCAAAAACGGGGTGGGGGGCAACAACAAGAAAATAAACGAAAAGTTTCCCTTGTTTTGTTTTTAAACTTTCAGAAAAATCACATTTTAACAGTAAAAATTAACGACAAACATTATGGCGGGGGCAAAGTTTGGGGAAAACAAAATTTTTTTTATAAGGTCAATCAAAATTCCAAAAGAAAAAACCAAAATTTAAATTTCCCAAAACTGAAACCCCCTCTTTTAAATTTTTTTAAAAAAACGAGCACAAAGGCTTTTTAAAAAATCTTTTAAAAAAAGGGCCTTTCTTGCCCCCCAAAAAAACAATTTAACATTATCTGAAAAAAGGATGAAATAAATGTGAATAAAACTTGTTGACAAGTATCCCAGGGAAATTTGGGGTTGCATTTGGAGGCGGGAGCACTAGGTGACATTTCGGTTAAAGGTACAGTTACGGTAAAACCAACCCCAAAAAAAAATATATCCAGAGTGCTGTTGAAGTGGCTTTTAAAAATGTGTAACAAAACTACTCTAACAGCAGTTCCCACAATTTCTGAAAAAAATATGCCCCCAACCTTTTCTTAAAAAGTGAAAGGGCCCTTTTTTTGGGCGTTGAAAAAAGACTATAATCCTACCTCAAAAACAACAAAAAGAACACGTTTTTAAAAGAACCTTTTTCTTTAATTGGGCCATCGTGAAAAATTTTTTAAAACACAACCCAAAAGGCTTAGGGTTTTTTTTTAAACCCCCTTGAATTAAACATTTTGAAGCTTTTATGTTTTCAATTGGGTTTTAAAAATTGTAAAGGGTTTTTTCAGGTTTTCAATATTGATTTAAACACCAAAAATTTCCCTTTAATTTTTTGACTTGTTAATAGTTTCTTTTTTTGTATTTTGCATTAAAATTTATTTACAACTATATTGTATATTAATTTTTTCAAACTATAAACGAAAGAATTCTTAATTTTTTTAGTAAAGGAAATTTGTAAAAGCAATGATTTTTAAATTTTTAAGGAGTTTTTAAAAAACACAATTTAAACTTAACTTTTTCTTTCTTAAAAAAAAAAATAAAAAAGAGTTATAAATATTTGTTTTAAAAAGTTAAAGTTTTTTTGTTCAAAACAATTTTTTTACATAAAAATATTTAAAAAATTTTTTCCAGGAGAAAACCCTGGGCCCCCCCCCTTTTTGTAGGGGATTCAAAAAAGGGCTAGACCTTCCCCAAAAAGAGGGCCAAAAATCTCCCCGGGAAACAAACCCCCCCCATTTCAAAAAAAACTTTTGGGTACCTAAATTGGACCCAAGGGGGTTTTTCCTTTCCTTTTGTGAGTCCTCATATGTCCTTTTTTTAAATTTTCTCTTATTTACAGTTTTAAAAGGGCCAAAAGATTACAACTAAAGGAAAACTTTCCCCCCTGATGAGGGGGTTCATGTGTAACTTAGACTAAATTTTTGGTTTTTTCTTTTTATAAGGGCATTGGCTACAACCGAAAGGTTTCTCTTCTGGAATAACCCTTTATAGTATTATTAAAAATTTTACCTTTTTAATTACAGTTTTTATAGGAAAAAAATGATTAACAACTAAAAAGGAAAAATTTTTTCTCCTGATGAGTCTTTTATGGTAACATCAATTATTTTTGTGTTTACTTCATAAGGGCCAAATGGTTTTCAACCAAAAAGGTTTCTCTTCTGTAAAGAGTCCTCATATTCTTTTTTAAACTACTCTTTTAAACAGTTTTAAAAAGTCAACAATGATTACAAAAAAAGGAATCTTCCCCTAAGTGAGTCTTCATGTTAACCCTTTAGATTTAAACCCTTTTGGGATACTTTTATAAAAAGGGATTGGCTACAGCCAAAAAATTTCTCTCCTTTTTTAGTCATCATATGTTTGTTAAAAACTTTCTTTTGCTTTTTTCATAAAAGGGGATTTTACCCACAACCAAAAGGTTTTTCCCTTCCCCCTTCCCGGAAATCCCCCATAATGGGTTTTTTTAAAACAAATCTTATGTACAAGTTTTTATACAACAAAGAAAATTACAAAATAAAGAATCTTCCTCCTTATTGGGGTCCCTTTAAGGTAAAATTAAGGACTAATTTTTTTTTTTTAGTTTTTTTTTAAAGGGCCACTGGCTACAACCAAACGTAATTTTCTCTTGTATTATCATCATATACTTTTTAAATGTTGCTTTTTGGGTTTTGTTCTTTAAGGGCACTGGCATACATCTGAAAGGTTTTTTTCTTCTTTTGGGGGGGGGTTTCCCAAATTGTTTTTTAAAATTAAACCCCTTTTAAAAAAGTTTTAAAAACAACAAAGATTACAATTAAAGGAAACTTCTCCTAATTTATTCCCTTTATGTGTAACCCCCCAGATGAAAAATTGTGGGAAACTTTTATAAGGGCAAAGGCTACAACTAAAAGGGGGGTTTTCTTTTCCCCTGGGGGCATCCTATGTTTTTTTTAAAGCCCCCTTGTAAATTTGTTTTTTTTAATGGGAAATGACTACAACCAAAAACGTTTCTCCTCCTGAGGAGGGGCCCCCCTAAAATTGTTAAATGAACCCCTTTTTTTATAGTTTTAAAAGGAACAATTTATTACAACAAAAGGGGAAACTTCTCCCTGAGGAGTTCTTCATGTTAATCCAAATGATCTTTTTGTATACTTTTTATAAGGGCCCCTGGCTACAACTAAAAGGTTTTTCTTTCCCCCTGGTTCCCTCATAAAGGTTTTTTTTTAAATCCCCCCTTTTATTTAGTTTTTTTTAAAAGGCAACCCGGCTACAACAAAAGGGTTTTTCTTTTCCCCATGGGGTCCCCCCCCCCCCCCAAAATTTTTTTTTAAAATTTTCCCTTTTTATTTTGTTTTATAATGGCCCCCTGGTTTTCAAAACCCAAAAAGGTTTTTTCTCCTGAGTGGTCCTCATATGAATTGTTTAAAAGACTCTTATTTATTGTTTTAAAAGGGAAAAAATGAAAACAAACTAAAAAAGGGAAACCCTTTTCCTGAGGGGGAGTCTTTGTGTGTAACCCAGATGATTGGGTTTTTGTATAACCTTTTTATAAGGGCAACTGGCTACAAAACCCAAAAAGGGTTTCTCTTTCCCCCCTGGGGGCACATATGTTTTTTTAAAAACCCCCTTGTATTTAGTTTTTATAAGGCACTGGTTTTCAACCAAAAGGTTTTTTCCCCCCCTGAGTGAGTCCTCATGTGAAAATCAATCTGCTCTTTTAACTTACTCTAAAAAAAAACACTGGTACAACTAAAGGAATTTCCTTTTCTTTTTTTATCCCCTTATTAAACTTTTTTTATGTTTTGTTCTAATTGGGAAAAAGATGTGGGTTTTTAGATTGGGCTCTTTTTCCTTTGGGTTTTCCCCCTTTAGGACACATTAACATCAAGTCCCTACACTTGTCGGGTTTCCAAAACAAATATTTCTCTTTCAGGGGAACCCTTCCCAAAAAAAAATATTCTGAAATTTTTTTAAACTTTTTTTTTTTTGCTTGCACATACCAAAAAAAACAAGTATATTGCACCAAAGTATAAGAATTGAAAGGGAAAAAAAAATAACCCTATAAACCCCTGATAATTCTGGAATTCTATAAAACAACTTCCCCCCCCCCCCCCCCAAAATCATTGAGATTAAAATTATAAAAAACCCCAAAAAATCTAATAAAAATGCAAAAAAAAAACTCTGTAGACATTATGTTAAAAAATTTATATTTGTCCCATAAAAAATTTCCAAAAATCCAAATTTATTGTTTTTTCATTCTGTTTGTTTTACAATTTAAATTTTAAAAAATGAAATCGACAAAAAAAAAAACCAATTTAAAATGAATCAACCCCCCAAACCCGCACCCAGTAAAATTTGGTGTGCGGGGTTTTTTTAAGGGACAGTAGTTTTGTTTGGTGTTTCTTTAAATTAATTTCATTTGTTAGGGTGTGGGTTTTAATTTAATTTCAGTAAATTTGTTTGGGGGTGCTCAAACTGCCCCCAAATTTTTAATTGAAAGGAAAAGGCTTTTGGGGGTAAAGATAATTTATAGACTGAAAACCCTTGGGATGTTTAAAGGGTGTTTTTCTTTCTTTAAAAACCCGTTGGGCCCGGGGATAAATTAAAGATTAACAAAATAAAAATATTTAATTATTAATTAAAGTTTCTTTTTAGCTTAATACAATTAATTGAACATTTTTTTTTTTTTTTTTTTTTGATAAAAAATTTTTTTTTTTTAAGGAGTATTTTAAAATTTTTTTGTATAAATTTGTCAAAATTTTAAAACACCAAAAAATGACCCAAAATTAACAAAGCAGGTTCCCCTAAGCGAATTTAAAAAACCACCAAACACCTTTCACCCCAAAAACCACCCCAAAAAAAAATTTAATCTCAACATATAAAAAGAAAAACAAAAATTTTTTTTTTAAAAACCAAAAAAAATAAGAAAAGCACGTTTTAAAAAAGAAATGTATCATAAAATTTTCGGGTTTTTTTAAAGGGTGTAAAATGTTCAACCCCAAAAACTGCCCCATCCAAACCCCCCCTTTAAAAAGATTTTTCCCCAAAAAAAAAATTTTAAATTTTTTGACAACGCCCGTATTTTTGGCAAGTTTTTATCCCAAAATTTTTTTTGGGGCCCAAATCGGGGGGTTTTTTGCAAGAATTTTAATTTTAAAAAACTGTAAATATGGTTTAATTTGTAACATATTTTTCTTTAAAAGTAGTCTTATTTTTTAAAAAACCCTTTCGCCCCCTTTGAAAAGACAATCGCATGGTGCGATATATTGGGTCAAATTTTAAATTTATGATATCTCACTGTACGAAATAAATTTGATTTTCGTAATTTACGC